>JAWNNQ010000048.1:65000-86050 GCA_035044765.1 Leucophenga montana
ACTTCCGAAGTTTAAGACGAAACTATTCAACTGCATCATCGTCACAGGATATAATATAGTCGGACACTACCGACAGTGACAGTTTTATCCTTGCAATTCAATAATATAAATTTATTTTTGAGTCATTAATTGGAAAATGCTTACTTGAGAAGTTTAGTGTAAAATTTGAGTAGCCTTATCGATCCGTCATAAATTATTCGAGATTTTATGGAAATTATGAACACTAGTTCAAAGTCATTTCATATCCTAAAATGGCGCGCTGAATCCGAAAATTAAGTCCATTTATAAGAAAGTAAAACAGTTCGAAATATTACTAAGTTACAATTTTTCTTAAAGTGGTTTTAATTAAATGTAAAAATTTTCAATTCTAATAGGTGAATTGAAATGCTTTTTGTGCAAATGGGATAGTAGAACACGTAACTATCGTTATGACCGCAAAAATTGGACGGAGCAAATCAATTTTACTATGGGAATAAAAAATGTCAAAACCAATCGCTAAACAAGAAAAAATAATCATTATCCCACCACCTTTACATTTTAAATTTGGATTCTTTAAAAACTTCGTGATTGTTTTAACAAGCGATGACAATTTCTCTCCTTACTTGATGCTAAGATCAAAGAAGAACTGTCTGTGGGTCCGCAAATAAAAACTGCTTGGCGACTCCAAATTTAGTTCAATTTTATTTTTCGGAAACTGCGGAAGCTCACATTACAAGAAGCCATCGGAAATTTGTTCACCAACTATTAGAAAATAACTATGATTTTCAATTAATAATATTATTATTTTATTCATTTTCACAACATTTTAACTGGTGTGAAAATATCTTTAAAGATTTTTTTTCTATACTCTTATTTGGAATTCTTTTCCGCGATGGAAGTGATTAATACGGTGAACGTTTTCACCAACAAATGAAGGTCATAGAAAGTCGCTGGAAGAAATTTTTTAAATTAACATTGCTAATTTAGGAGAAAATTGGTAAACATTAAAGTTTCTGTAATCTCACATCAATGCATATAAGTTCAGTATTTTCATATACCAGTAAAGAAACGATTTCTATAAAAATTTTAAGTAGGTGCAATTAATAGTAGAATCCAATTTTTATTCTAATTTTTTCTAAAAAAATGAGTCAAAACCGCCGATACATTCATAAATCTGTACTTATCAAGCAATAACCGGATTGAAAAGTATTATATACACTGTTAAAAAAAATTCAATTAGTTTTAAATTAAAAAATGATTTGAAATTAGAATCGTACATATTTCCATTTAGGTTAATCCGAATACTTTCAACTTTTTTTTTATAATTTGACTTAATTTTAGGATTTAGCTCACGACTTTACATAATAAATAATCGTCATATGCCAAGGATTCAAATCGCTGCAAACTACTAGTGTAATTTTAAATACAAAAAAATTAACAAAGCTATTTAAATAAGACGTTGAAATTTTTAAGAAAATACCTGGAAATTTACCAGTATTTGTAAAAAAGATCATGTTATTTTCTTTAACTAGGATTACCAATTCATTAGATTATTATTTATTTTAAACGTGTGCTTCAAAAGCGCTTTTTAGCATGCAATTGATTACCTATGTTGTGACTAGTTTTTTTTATATTCATAAAAACGATAAATGCATTATTTATTAGGTATATAAAACGATAATTTTCGCTGACTTGTTAGATTTTTTCTTTTGCAAACTCTGACTGCTCTTATTATTAAGCAATATTCGTAGTTTAAGTCTTATAATTCATAATTCATATTTCATTTTTCCTTTTTTCTAATGTATTGCAAAAATTTAAAAATTGTATGTACAAACGCAACACCATATATGTACATATGAAACACCTTCTGTTCAAAAAGTAATCGGAATTTCACATCTAAACGAACGTCGCTTGAGACATTGTCAAGTAAATTTTTTGTTCAAGGTTGGTACAACTGTCACTCATTCGGAACTGTTCCAACAAATCAGTGTTTTTTTGTGCATTTTCCGAACTTAGAAGTTTTTTTTTTCTAAAATTTTGTGTTTAATGTTGCCAGAACATATGAAAAGTATTTCAAAGACTGGAAGCAGCGTTGGAATGTGTAATGCATCCAATGGGGATTACCATAAAGGGGACAAATTAAACTTTAAAAAATACGTGAACAATTTTCGTTTAGTGAAATTTCGTTTTTTTTTTTTTTTTTTTAACAGAAGGTAGTATATACTAATGCATAAGATTGAAACTTAAAAATAGAAAAAAAATGCGCATGCATAATAACAAGTACCATAAATCGGTATATAGATGCTGGTTATATGTATTCTCATATATACATACGAAGTTCGATCTATTGTATGTTTCTATAAATATAGGTTTATAGATGTATTTGATTTATAAATGTGTGTCTAGAATATATAATAAACCTTGGCAAGGGTCGCTGCAATTTATTCTCAATGATGGTAAGAAAACCTGTTCCGACACTATTGTCTTAAACGATAATCGATCTAGACGGGGACTGATAAAGTGACAGTCACTAGATTATATTTTTTTTTAAATAAATGAATTGCTATGCCGAATGTGAAATACTCTGTTATTTTTACTTATTCTAATGTGCTGCTTGAAGTTAGCTCTACAACCTTATTCTTCTTCATTGTGTTCAAAATACGTATCTAAATAATCAAAATATATATTGAGATCCTATGATTAACGGGCTCTTCTACATCAACTTTCGCTTATTCGATTATGTAGTTGCTTTCATAAATTTGAGCCTACTAATTCTTCAGGTAAAAAATTCTTTAGGTAAAAAAAAAAATTTGGAAGATTTAGGCGAGAATTCGCATGGCATGATACACTATGGAACTGCAGACAGGACAAACAGCATCTATAGATAGACAGATGTGGTTTGCGCAATCCATGCAGAACATGTTGTGACCACATGGCACAAGGGCAGTAGTGACCTCTTTTTCAGCGCACACGAAGCACTCGCGGCGCAACAATGTAGAAGATCCAGAAACACTAAAATCGCACTGCTGTAAAACGTTGTTATTAGTCGTAGCGATGCGTTGACTGTGATTCATTTCGCCTAGAAGCGAATCGGTTGGACTGATTGATGTGGTCGGCGAGCAATGGGAACCATTAAGTGTACTCAAAGTAGCTGTGGCGGGTAAGTTCCAAATATTTGGCGAATCGATACCCTCATCGACATCGATCGAGTCGCTCAGATTCTTCCATATATTCAACAACTCCGGTGGACTATTGCTGCTGCTGCCGCCCGCGCTGTTGTTTGTACTTTTCGTTGAAGTCGTGGACGAAGCTGATGAACACGAACGAATTAGACCATTAACTACTACTGTATTTGTTGAATTTGAGTTGTTAATGTTATAAGGACCATTGGCAATACTGCCACCATTAACAGCAGCAGAAGAGGCGACGGTAACAATGGGATTTAGTGCTTTTATGTCGTTGCTGTTATGATGAAATATTGCTTTATCGTTGATTTGTTGCTGTTGTTGTTCCTGTAAGTTTTGAACAACTGCTGCTGACGCACTGCTTGAACACTCACCAGCAATAATGGAGTTCAAATTCGCCTGCTGCTGATGTTGTATTTGAAAACGTGCCGTCGAGTTGAGGACGCTGTTTATGTTAGTGGCATACGCAGCTGTTGCAGATGCGTTGGAGAAATTCAGTGAGGTGGACGACGTTGAATTCAGTCCGGAACAGACTCCGACACCCATTCCACCATCGACCCCCAAGCTCTCAGCGTCCGCGGTGTAGTCAAGTCCGGAGCAAATGCCATTTTTGTATAAAGACGCCAGAAAATCGGGATTAATATCTTCATTTAACATTTGGCTTAAGGTGTTTATGGTGTGCAGTTCATTTGGCAGTATCTCGCTGGCGGCAATAGTGCCGGACGCACCAGCGCCGCTGTTGTTGCTTTGTGCGCTACCTGTGCGTAAAGCGATGTGCGCTTCGATTTGTTTGCGCGCTGTTTGCACATGTTCCGGCATGCCTGTCACTTCAAATATGGGCTCCTTTTCACGCGAGGGCGTCACTATATATGTCTGGGTTTCCTGCTGTATGTGTTTGATTGTTGCGCCTTTCGGGCCTACCACAAGGCCAACGACGCGATATGGCACACGTACCTGTATTGTAACTTGTCCGGGCAGCGATGGCGGCCCAGTAACTGAACGCCCGCCAGATCCGTTGCCACCACTACCACCACAGCCAAATGAACCACCTACATTAGAACTGTGGTTGCTGCTACTGCTGCTGCCCTCCATAGAGGGTTTGCGCGTCGCCCTTATAAGACTGAAATGATCAGCTGCAGACAGAATTTCCCGCTTGGCCTTATTCACGTCTTCCTTGCGTCCGGTTACAACAAAAACAGGCTCCTCACCTCTCACTGGCGTTTTTATATAAGTATTTGTTTTTGCACGTAGCGCCTTTATTTTACAACCTTAAATAAAGCACAAGCAAACAGAGAAAAGATAAATTAACACGTAAATATATAGTATAGTAAGAAATTTGAGTATATACCAACCTTGGCGACCAACAATTTCAGCAACATGCTCCGAACTTGGCACCGGCACACACTCGGTCATATTTTGTGATTTCTTTGAGCGGTCCTCCAAAACCGTGGAAGGCATGAGTAGACCGGATACTGCTGATACAGTTGGCGCATCCGAAGTAAACAGATTGCCGTTAACGTTGCTATGATTGTGTGGGCTCTGATTTGCTGCTATAACAGCAGATAAAGCTTGCAAAGTTCCCAAATCATAATCAGTCTTTTGTAATTGTGTAGTTGTCGGTTGGTGATGTTGAATTTGGTGGTGGTGCTGCTGCTGCTGCCGTTCAAAGAAACAGCCTTGATCATCATTTAAGCCAACTAACGAAAGCTCCAGCGCTAGCTGCAATGTCCGAGCGTCATCACTGAGTGCAGTTTGCCCTTGCATTTGAGATACCTGTTCAAATGTCTGATGATGTACAGCTGGATGCGTCGGATTTTGTCTCTGAATTGTGTCTTCGTCACCCATTCTAACTGACGCTTGATTGAAAGATCCAACAATATCACTCATTCCCAGCGATGTCTCGCATAACAAAAGACTGTGACCAGTTTCACAGCCACCGCCGCCTTTGTTTGGCAAGGATGATGCAAGTTTAGCCGAAGCTGCTGACGCGCTTCCGCACGAGGATGATGTTACCGATGATGACGAGGCGGATAAGCTGCATGTCGACATTATTGAACTTGGTAGAGCGCTCGAGACTGACATTTTATAACAGCAGAACGAAGAGAACGAGTAGATCCAGCTCCACCCGTGCTGCTGATGACAATGATTATGAATGAAGTGCAGTCAATTTTTTTTATCTATACATATGTATATGAAAAGAAACAAATCAAATGAATCCACAATTAATAATGCGACGCGACCCAAAAGGATGCCTAATACAAATTTTCGTACTTTCACACAAATGCATTCGCTTTCTTACATACATACGTATGTATACATATATCAAAATATACATGCATATATGCATACATACAATGTATTTAAGGAAAATTAGACCGTTTAATGAAAAAATTTCAAGTTATCCATTTTAATCACAAAATGCATATTTGCAATAAGATTTATGTATAAACTAGGCCGTCCGTTCTCTTTTTTCATTTTTGCACAAATTTTCTAACTCACACACACAAATATAGAGCTGTACAGAGATTTATAAGCACAATAACTAATAGCATAAACATATACACATATCTACAAATATATATATATATATATATACTATATATATATATATATATATATATATATATATATATATATATATATATATATATATATATATATATATATATATATATATATATATATATATATATATATATATATATATATATATAGAGAGAGAGAGAGAGAGAGAGAGAGAGAGAGAGAGAGAGAGAGAGAGAGAGAGAATATATATATATATATATATATATATATATATATATATATATATATATATATATATATATATATATATATAAATATATATATGTGTGTGATATATATAATAAGATTGTATTACACTGATTTATTTGTAAATAATAGTTGACAAAATTTTAAACGGTTTTTTTTTTGCAATCTGACGTTCCAATTTCTTTTAATTTTTTTTTTTTTTTTGTTTAATTCTGGACCGCTTTGCTTATATCTATAATTATTTTTGTGATGCGCGCGATTCGGTGTTTTAGTATTTCACTTAGTCAAGTCATCCAGCCGCCTTCTACACAATTCCGATACCGCGCGTTTTTTTTTTTTTTCGATTACAACCCCTAAAAGAACGGTCTGGCCTATACACACCTCACCTCTGTTCAACACAACATAACTCGCCGAACAACACAACACATTCATGCTCTCTCTCATTTTTTTCACGACTGTGCCAAGAGTCCATGTGTATGTATACAAATGCTACACCCAGGTAATTACACCCTTTGCGCCCTTTGAATAAGCACATATTACAGTTATGTTATACTACGAGTATTACAACCCTCTTTCAACCGAAAGAAGACGGAAAAAAGATAATGGGCATGCGCACGCGCAAACGCCGGCGTATGCGATGCAAATTTAATAAGAACCATTTGTTTATTTATGTACATACATATGTAGCATATATGCGGTACATAAAATATATAACGTAATAATATAATGTATGGATGTGGTAGAAATGAAGCTCAAACGTTTTATCAAAAGGTCAAGCGTCTGACATACGGTTTTAAGCCCGGTGTTTCTTTCTGCAAGGACAATATTGTAAGTCTGGTTTCAAATGCACAGGAACTACGGAAACTAAGGAGAAGTCACTTCTCGATAGATAGAAGCATTTCTAGAACCACCAATTGATGATGACTCCCTTATATAGCCAACGGATTATAACGAGGTCGACTTAGTAATTAAAAAGCTGAAGAATAACAAAGCAGCAGGCTCCGATGATGATTCACGGATGCACTGATAGACCAGTATCAGTGTGGCTTCAGACCAAAGAGGTCGACCAGTTTCCAAATGCTCGCTTTACGACAAGACCCGTGAGTACAACAAAGACACACACCACCTATTTGCCGATTATAAGGCCGACAAGACAAGGTTTGGTGTCCACTCGCAGACCATCTTGGACGGTCTGTGAGTATGGAGAATTTCACTTCAATGTTTTAGAAAACTTTGTCTATCTGGGAACAGTAATTACCAGCCTAGAGAACAGACCAAGAATCACGCTTGCTAATTGCTGCTATTTTGGGCTCAGCAAGCAAGTTAGAAGTAGAGCCCTAAGATGTCAAGATCAAGTCTATGATGATCTGAAGAAGCTTCGGATTGCCAGCGAATGGCCCCGGCACGCACTAAACTACACTGAATGGTGGGCTTTCCTATGTGCGGCCTTGACCGATAGATGGTTGTAGAGCCACATCAGTAAGTAATAATATAATATAACTTGTAAACATGCCCACGCATTGACAAGTCAATATACAAACATAGGGCTGCAATCTTACCCAAAAAATACGTATGTATAAATATTATTCCGTTTAACTAGCTTATTAAAACAGATAAATAATTATGGCTAATATCGTTGGTGAAGAAAATACCTAAATGGTTGGAACCGCTGCCCTCCATTAGTTAGAAATTTAAGTTGATACTGCGACTGTGGAGAAATGACATCTAGTATATCTCTATATACTCTATATACGAGGCCTCTATACTATATTAAATTTGAAGTCGATATTTACTGTAATAAGAAAGTTTCATACATAATTCCAGAATTAGCGGTAAATTTCTATAGGGGCCAACTTTCAACCGGATAATTTAAAAATTGGTGCCCAAAATATTCCTACGTTCCATGGCTGAACATATATCACAACTATCACGCCACACCCACTTTTAGAGGTATCCTCCCTACAAACCGACTTCTCACTTTTCGGAATACTTTTTCATTACAGTCAAAATTACCTGAAACTCAATATATGTCCTCTAATGGACGGAAGTTTTACATAGTTATTAGCTAATCTCATTAAAAATGTAATGAAGGCGTGTGAAGAGTATTGAAGCTTTGGGTCTACCGAAATTAACACTTTATCTTGAAAAAAAAAATATTGTTTTTTATTAATATAAATAATTTAAATTTTATAAAAAAATTTTATTTCGTTTAATAAAAAAAAAAATTTCTAAATTGGTATCACTCTCCCTTACAGTCTCTGCGATCCGTTGTTTCCTACAATAGGTATGATAGACATGACTTAAATCGACTCAGATTATATATATACTTTATGCGGTCTACTATCTATTTTTCAGCGCCGCATGACAAATACCCCTATGGAACACTAGCGGAACAACATTTTATTTTCATGGGTAGTCTATATCAGCTGCTTACACACTTCCGATAACAATGGGAGGATGGGACAAACAAATGTCACGTAATTTATTTTTACTTTTTTTTTTAATAACTTGGTTTAATTCAGCTCTATATGAATTTAATCCTTGTTAGTTATTTTATATGTATTAACTTAATTAATGAACTGATCACTAAAAATCAATATAGCAGAAGTGGGAGGTTTAAGTGGCAAATAGCCGATGACGTATTTTATTGGCGAGATCTGTTTGTTCATACATAACATCCAGAATGCTCTCTTGAGAGAGTAACTTTACTATTCTTGGGAAAAGGGTGGTGTAACTACTAAAAAGGAAAAAAATAAGCCGTGAAAAAACAAGATAGTACATTATTACCAATTTTATATGATACCTTGTTAGTTTTCTTTTGTCGCTGGTCTTATTAGTTGTCTTGGTTGTGTCTACATATATCATTTAAATTGGTGTACTACAAATTAGCTAGCGAAAGATACGATACGAATGGGACCTTTCTAAATGGGCTTCTTTCAAGAGCATATCTTTAGTGTTATGCTATTTATAGACCATTTATTATGGTAAAATGGTTGCGGGTAAAGAAATGCAGAGATAAACTTGTAGTTGTGTGGATACTAAGAGAATATATATCTTTGGTGTCTATACACTACATAGTTACGCCAGGCTCTCGGACACTCTGGTGAACGTATATGGAAATGAATCGACACTACTAGCCAATTTGAACAAGAATAGACCTACATATATATATTATGAGGACTTCAATTTCTCCTTTGCTATGCTGTTTATATATTTTGAGGTTTCACCAACCGAGTTACTAACCCCGTTTAAAAATGTTTTTTTTTTGTTTATGGTATACAAATTGAACATATTGAATTCAAAACCTACTAGAAAATAAAATTAATCGATGGTTTTTATCTGGAGAAAGTAGCTCAAACATTTTAATCATACATATATTTGATGTTACTGCCCACAGAGAATCTTCCATACCAAGATTTAAACCGATAGTTAAAAAATGTGAAGAGTATGATAAAACCAATAAAAAAGGGAAATTAGTTTATGGAATTACCCAATTTTTATTCGGGATTAATTCACAAGCAAATAGTTGCTTGTGTGTGTATGTTAAATTTTGAACTCCATCAAGAGAGAACAACGTACTCTCCTTTCTTTTCTTGCTTGTTTCTCTTCCCATCATAAAAGAAGGGATTTACCACACCTATGTATATGTACACACACACTATATATATATATATATATATATATATATATATATATATATATATATATATATATATATATATATATATATATATATATATATATATATATATATATATATATATATATATATATATATATATATATATATATATATATATATATATATATATATATATATATATATACATGTATGTATACATGTAAGCAGCATAAAATATTTGAGGGCAATGCACTTTATTTTCGCAATGCAATTTTATTTTAAAGCATCCAATGGGAACGAGCACCGGTCCCTTCAATAATCACATCATGCATTTCTCTATCTCATTTGTCCGTTTCATTTTAGTGTAAATATTTTTCACAATCCACAAACAGTCCATTTATTTATTTTATAATGCTTATACATACATACATATGTAGTTAAAAGAAAATTATTTTTTTTTTAAATTCAATAATGTACTGTCTAAGATTCAGACCGGCTTTAATAAATATGTACTAAACGAGCTTTCGCTGACTGCAAACTAATGAATTATTATTGACATGATATCATATAATTAATATAACTGTTATTGTTGCGTTTTGATAAATAACAATAACAAAAGAAATAACAAAATCACCACATACGGCTTATACTCGCCGACCAGATTACAATACTGCACTGCTTCCTCACTCACTATAATAAGTGGGAGCGAGAGAGTTAAAAAACAGTTCTTCCAAATCCATCGAAGGCGCTTGATAAAATTGTCGTGCGTAGGGCAGCTCTCCCCATTTATAATGCTCAAAACTTTTAGGCTTAATCAACACTAAAACTTTATCCACACTGATTATAGTGCTTTATTTGTTTTTTTTTATGTTTAGGGCCGTTCTCACGACTTACCGATACATAAGAAAATTCGAAACGGCGAGATATGTTATAGGCGGAATAATATTGAGTAGTGCATGTCTCTACATCACAATTATAATAAATCACTTTTGACTAGCCCTGAAGAATATTTGAAGAGGTGGACAGTCCAATTGCAAAAACGCCAACACAATAAAATTTAAATTAGCAGAAAACAAAAGGATGTGAGTGAGCGTTGCCGCTGTAGAAAAATACGGGCCAATCTATGAATATAATGTGCACGTTTGCATTTAAAATTTTAGTACAAAATTTGTGAGTCAGCTGAAAAATAAGCTTTTCTTAATTTTAATAAAAACATTTTGTTTCATAAGGCCGTAAATATGTGTTTTAGACCTTCGTTCGTTTTATATTTGTGACAAACAATGGATGAAACGGTTATATTTCATACTTTGAATAACGGAATAAAACCGAAACGTACCGAAACGTGTGCTTCTTGTAACTTATTTCCGAGCCAATTGTATGTACTTAACAGTAAGTCTTCGAGAGCCAGAAACGCAAGATAATACTTCCTCATATTATCAGTTTTTCAAGTATCATAAAAGAATTATACATTGAAGTATCGTAATATGATACATTTAAATATGATTAACAAATAAAATTCATTCTTTAACGGAGGATAAAATTAAAATATCTTTCTCGAAATTTCAATGAAAAGAATTTTATGTTTTAAATAAATTTGTTCTTTTACAGCCACGCTTTTTCCAATTCTCGCTTTTTGCTATTCAAGCAATGCGAAGCTAACGTTTTTTCTTGTTTTTATTGTATAAATAAATAAAAATTAAACAATATTTTTGAAATAAAATAAAACCGATTGCGAATTAAATATTTAAAATGCCCATTTTTTGCTTATTTTTTCAATTCTTCTCACCGGAATTTGTAAAAAATTTTCTTATTGCAGCCTTTCTATATATTTATCTCTCTATTTCTATCATTAAATAAAAATTCTTATTGAAAAATAATAGTAACGGCTAAAGATGTTGCAAAAGAAAGACATGCAACATGTTGCGACGAATGTTCTCAATTTCGTCATTAAATAATTTGAAAATTTGAAAGTAAATTCGAAATTAACTGTAAAATCTAAAAGAAAGTAAGAATAAGAATTGAAGTGAAGTGAACAAATGCATAAAAGTGAGCTGTAGGTTTGCATGGGACTATCTCAAAAAGCGGTCGGGATACACCCATTTGTATATGTATATGAAGCGACTATCCACTAAAACCATCAAATCGAATTTCAAGGTAATATTGATTTATATAAAGATTTTTTTCTTAACACAGAAGTGTAGATAGGTTTGTATGGGGCCTACCCCAACAAGTGGGCGAGTCCCACCCATTGATGTATATGTGAAGCTTCCATCGATTAGAAGCTGTCATATCAATTATTAAGTTGATATTGACTACAATAAAAAAGTTTTTTATACAAAAAGTCAAAAGTGGCCGGTGGGTTTGTATGGGGCTTCCCCAAATATTGATACTCTATAATAAAAATAAGTACAATAAAACTAAGCGTATGTTCTAATTTTCAACTGGATAGCATTAAAATTGGTCACCAAAAAAAAAATGTGCAACAACGGACGGACGGACATAGCTAGATCGACTCGTCGCGTCGAGCTGATAAAGAATATATGTATATACTTTATTGAGGAAAATATCAGGAACTGCCAACGTTTTTAAATGTATCTCCATTGGAGATAAAAAAACACTCACATTAAAGAGACCCTCCTGTTACATTTCGGGGAAGTGGCATTTGTGACATTTATCCAAATTTTGCTCACCATCTACAACGTTAATACAACGTCAATATAAGAATTTAAAGCAAAATTAGTAGTTTTTTTTCCTTCCCAGAACCATTGTGAAATGGCACATGACACAGACACCACATGGAGCGAAGACTTTAATGCTCCTACAAATACACCTATTAAGAGCGACTGCATGCGCAAGTCAGTAGCAACTGCATTTTAACAAATAAGGAGTAATATTTTTTAAAACAATTATATTTTAGATAGTGACATAGAATGCTACTGACGTAGCAGATATTGAGGAACCAACTTTGGGCCTGCCAGCGCCAACACCGGCACCACCTGCAATGGCAGCGACAACACTGGCATCACCTGCAATGGCAGCGCCAACACAGGTAGCGCAATCACTTCACTCTAGTATCCTAAAACTTATCCCTGGCATCGAAATCTGCAACGTTTCAGATTGTTTGTCCACGGAACTGCGTTTCGGCAGTTGCTTCTCAGTTCTTTTTCCCAGTCGATCAGACTGGGAGGAGGGCAGCCCCGGTTCTGGACCATCTACGATCAATTGGTTCACTTACCGATACGGGTTGCCTGGCCCACGGTTTTTCAATCTGAGGTCCACGCCATCTAGGTCTGCGCCCGACATCTTTTGGATAAAAATCCCAAAGGGGCCAATATAACCATTCTTTCAGAGCGGCTATTAAAGCATTATACTCTTGGAATCTCTCCTCGAAACTGGTTCTTCGAAGTTACGATATCCTCCAACAACTGTCAATCAGCCGAAAAGTCGCTATTTGTTGGGTACCTGGCCATAAGGGAATTGAGGGTAACGAAAGTGCTGATGAACTAGCCAGGTCTGGTTCGGCAACTCCCTTCATAGGCCCAGAGCCTTTTTGTGGACTTAGTGGGGCTAAGTAAAAATCTTTCATAGTAGATCGGTTTAAAAGCACTGCCTCCCGGTATTGGATACAATATTCTGGTCTACCGCAGGCCAAGCTACTTACCCTATATACCTATATACCCATCCACTGAGATATCACTTAAATAAACTAGGTCTCTCCTCAGAAACGGAGTGCTGACTCTGTCTTGAGGATACCGAAACTAGTTTACATCTGCTGTGCCATTGCCCGGCCTTGGCCAGGCTCAGAATTGAACAGATGAACAGACCCTTTATTACATCTGATGTGATCAGAAACACCTCGTCTAAGGATATTCTCCGTTTCATTAGACGGATAATATCCTAGATAAATTAACTTAACCATATTCGGGCTAGGGTACAAAAGAGAACTCTTTATGGCTCAGTCTCCGTTAGGATGGCCCTCAACGTTCTAGCTCTGACACTGAGTCGTAGGTATGTTACATGCTGATCGCGACTGATTCGCAGTGACCACTTGCTTGCCATGCAGCTACCACCCAGACACTACGTTACGACGAGAATTTGTCGTGTATTTATGTTTTTGTACTTGTCTATTATTTTCTGTGGTTTGTTTTTCTCACGTACCCTTGGCATTTACGCGCAAGATTGCATTGACGGGTTAGTATTTTCATTTAGTTGCTTTCCTTGGTCTTGACAATGGCTTTGAGTTGCTTTGGGCTACATCACCGATTCGATCTGACCTGCTTCATGGACCGCTCTGGCGTGGTAGCTATTTCATCGTACTTTCGGCCTAAACCATTCTGCAAATGATATACGTAAAATCTACATCGGCTAGCAACAAAATTCACTTGCCATATAACTGAATTCCAAGCATTCTGCGGCATGGGCTGTTAGTTTAAGAAACTTTTTAATATGAAAAGGAAACATACATACATATGTAAAAACATCACTAATTGTTATAAATAAATGATTATAATAAATTCATACACATTAATTCCCTTTGTGTTAATATGTCTGATTGGGCAACACAGCAAGCAACATTCTAAGTGACAGTCCATAAGGCGCCACCACATCGAATTTCAAACTGGTTTTGAATTTAATAAAAATAATAATAGTTCCGTCCCGTACACACACAGCCAATTGTAATTTTTCGATAACCTCTGAATATTTCTCATAGCCTTCAAAATTGTAAAAATGGTCAAATAGCTCAGCATATTATACTCTACTTTTATATTTTTTCGATAATATTATACCGAACAAATCCCAAAAACGGTGTATATAACTTTGTTGGACGAAAAACTCACTTGTACCTTCTAAGGCTTCGAGTCTCCTAGAGACATTGTTTCGACTGTTTTTTGTTTTCCAGTGTGTGCTGATAAATCCATGTTTCATCCATATGCAAAATATTCCGTTTATTGTGGTTAAAGATTGCCAAACTTGTCTTTTAAATTGTCACACTTTCGCGTTACTTGTCAACTGAGTAAACGCAGACCCATCTTATAGTTAGCTTCTTCATCGCCTCAGCAATCTCATGTAGGTTTAATGTCTGATCGTCAGATTGATTGTCAGGCAAAGGATTTTTTCGTCCATTTCTTGTATTGAGGTCTTAATTGAACGGTAAGCAAATCATCAAAAATGCTCATACGCTCTCGTTTGGATTCAGATTTATAATATTTTATTATTGATATAGAATGTGTAGAGTGACCATACACTTCGATCTCGTTGTTTTTTAAACAAGTATTTAATAACCGCACAATAATCGATTTTATCCACTTCTGTAAAGAAACAAAAGTTCATCGATTTAAATGACTATCAAAAATACTTTTATTAGTATATGTAGCTAAAATGAATATTATTCCTTTCAAAGAATATATATCATTTGATGGTAGTGAAGCAATTTCTTCCGAAGACCATTTACTAAGAAATTTATTATTCAGATATTGAAACTTCCTGCGCAAGTTCATAAAGTTTTAAGCAAGTTACCTTTGAATCTAACTTTAAAACTAAATAAATGGCCTTAACTAATATTGGTCAATGCTTGTTACTATAGTATTTTATCGCTGATAAGTAACATTAAATGGGAGGGCAATGTTTGTACGTGTAATAATCCACTCTTTACACTAATCCAATCTTATAAATGTATACCTTACAATTTAAAAAATATATTCATATATTTAGGTATGTATAAAATTTAAAACTTATTCTAGGCATTTATGTTGTGTTGCTGGTCATTGTAAACTTAATAGTTTTCTTCAAATCCTAAGGTTCGGTGTGAACTTTATTCAGTGTATACAACATAAGGTGATTCTGTATCGATTTCATTCATTTCGACTTTGATAAAGTTCGATGTTGTTTGTATCGGCGGGCTACATATTGTTTCGCTTGAGCCACCGCCTCCACTGCTACTATTACTCTGCCGGCCACTGGATGAAGTGGTTGTGTTGCGTCTAAAAAGATAGTTTTAGCATACAAACATTGTATCGCTATGTTAGATTAGAGAAATGTTTAAACTCACTTTGCTCTAGCATGTGTCAGAATGTGTGATTTCAGATTGGTAGACTGAGCAAACTTTTTGTTGCAGCCATCGAAAGGACATACAAACGGGCGGTCTCCTGTATGAATGCGCACATGTGTACTGTAAAATGACATAAAGATATGCAAAGATATGAATATATTATACAAATACATGATATACATACTGCGTTAAGGCCTACTTAGACAATGGAATTCTTTCGCTAGATGATTAGGTTTATTAGATTTAAGGTTTGTTGGCACTTGCAAAAAAAACTTTGGTCAGTTTTGAAGATTCGAAGGGAACTTGTACAAAACATGCGCAAGAAATTTCCTAGTTTGCATAGGCCTTAACAGTTT
The DNA here is from genome assembly GCA_035044765.1 of Leucophenga montana. Taxonomy (NCBI): domain Eukaryota; kingdom Metazoa; phylum Arthropoda; class Insecta; order Diptera; family Drosophilidae; genus Leucophenga; species Leucophenga montana. The sequence goes on from JAWNNQ010000048.1 coordinate 80,964, forward strand.
GTTGTGATTACCGTAAGTTAAAATCCAACGAGAATCTTTTGCCGCAGCCTTCAAATGTGCACTGAAACGGTTTCTCTCCGGTATGGACTAACTGGTGTCTCTTGAGTTTGGAACTCTCGACGAAAGCTTTACCGCACTCTGCACAGACATGCACGCGGGGCCCGTGTGTGTGTAAATGCTTGCGCATAGCTGACGAGTCCCTGAAGTACTTGTTGCAGCCTTTATGTGGACATGCTATTTTCTTGTCATTTGTAAACTGGCATCCAGCATCTGATGAATTGGCAGAAACACAATCACTTTTGCTGGTTAAAACTTAAATTTACATTGTCATTGAAATGAAAATCATGAAATTTTAAATGCTCACCTGAGTTGTTACCAGGCGTGTTTGCAAAAAGCATTGGAGATGGTGATGGCTGTATGTTTCCACCACTTTGTAAGACAATGCCGACTGGCAACTCACTAACGACTGACGAAACAGGCATCGCGCCGGTTGTTGCTGCTGCAGACATGTTTGACGCAGTGGCAGTGCTATCTGACAGTGCTGCAGTGGGTACCGCTATTAGCGTTGTAGTGTTCAGTATCGAGTTGTGATCTGGGCTAATCTGGGCAAAGGTTGCTGGAAGGCCACAAAGGCCGCTTGTATTAGAGACGGTCGATAAGTGCTTTATTTGATTGGCTGCTGATGAATTCTGTTTATGCTTTAATTTGGTGTGATCAACTGTCTTACATCCAAGTTCCGAAAGCGATTTTGGATTTGTAAACTCGGACGCAGTTTGATTTGACGTCGCGTCCATCTGCTCAGTTTGCAGCAACAGTTGTTCATGATGTTGCTGTAATAAAAGTTGATGCTGATGATGTTGTTCATCGAAAGCCCCACCACCAATGCATTCGTTTGATTGTACTACTGCAGCTTGTATATCACTAGCGACACTTGTCGCCGCCGTGCCAATGGCTTGCTCGTCATTAAAATAATCTTGATACTCTATACTCTGTTCTGGATTTGAGAGCTCATCATCGGAAGTACCTGACGCCCACATTGTGACACTAAATTCACCCTCCATGGTCTTTATTTGAACGAGCTTTTGTTCCCAACGCCGCGTTTTGCCACTAGTTGTTGTGAATCCAACCGTATTGTCAAAAGCGGCATTGCCACCAATATTACGAAGGCCCTGTTGTCGAGGCAGTCTTCCTCCGTTTGCCATTGGGTATTGCGGCTGTTGAGAGTATTGCTGACGCAGGGACGCACGTTGATGTTGCGCCTTAAGGCTCGACGTTTGTTGTTGCTGTAAATGCGAATTACTTGATTTCGAACTGTTTATCTTGAATGGAACCTGCTGTTGTATCACCTCTTGGTTTGTTACAGTTGTACTATTAATCTTTCTTCTTCTAAAAGGATATATATATATACATATATATGTTTACATAGGTTTCAGTTAAAAAATAAAACAAGTACCTTGTTACTTGGGTAGAGTTTACGACGTCCAGTTGATGTAGTTGTTCATCTCCTATGCTAATTGGTGATCCCTCGTAAAGGTCACTGCTGAACCCTGCTGCCTCTTGTGCATATGCATCGAACACTTTATCATTAGGTACACTAAACGTTGAAGTTCCATCATCTGCTATAAAAACTATTGACAAATATTACAACAAAAAAAGGTTCGTATTACCCAGCAACTACGTGTATTATAAAAAAATAGGTATTGCTCACCATCTTCCAAGTTTCTGATGCCCAAATCTTGTGTACTGTTCGATTTGCATATGTCTTCTTCTTTGAACTGTTCATTTTGTACTAGAATTCCATATCGTTCAAAGGAATTGAATTGATCAACATCGAGATCTACACTTCCCGGCACTTGATGCGGCTGTTGCTGTACTCCACAAATTATATCCGACTGGGACATTGTTGGGCTTTTCTTTTAAAAAATTTGGTTTGAGTAAATAGGGTACAACTCAGTGTATATGTATATTGCAGATCTTTAGAGTTTTGTAAAAGCTATAATATGTTGTTCTTAGTAAATTCCTGAGATTGGTTGCAGTTCCAATGAAGGCCAGTTTCATGGCGCGTGTGAACGGCGATTCATTTTAATTGCTCTGCATACAAAATGTATAAAAAATGTTTTACTATTTGCGCGCTATACTCTTTTTATACTATATGCGCGCCCCAGACAGGCAACCAAGCCAGGCGTCGGTGGGCTTTAGTAAAACGGACGCGTTCAAAAGAATTATGCAGCTAGTTTTAAAAAAAAGGTTGCTTTGTTTGTAGTTAGTAAGTAGTTAATAGGTAGGTAACGTAAGTAAATTGATTGTTTCGAACAAAAAACAAATAAAGAAGCAAAAACGCAAACTAAAGTTGCGAATAAATTATACCAAAAAATACCACAGACCGAAAAACACTAAAAATGAAAATACAGTGATATTTTTGTATTTTTTTATGACATGACTATAAAAACTATGCGACATGTTCGTCGAATATTGATAACATCACCGTTTCATTAAAGGGATGTTCATCCAGCAGTTGAAATGAAATGAAACTTTTTATTTTTCAACCGTTTATATTGATATGGATGAACACAGGGGCGGATCCACAACGTTCTCTTGCGGGTGCGGGGAGATGTGACAACACTAATATTATTTTGTGAAAGTGGGAGGAAAAACATTTGTTTGTACTGAACAAAAATGATCTTGGGGGGCGGGGGTAACGTTACCCAGTCCCCCCTTAGATCAGCCAATTGACGAACCCAATTTTTTTTTAACCCTGTTTAAATGATACTAAATATACATCAGTAATCGGTTATTGCGTTACTATCGTTTTGCCACCATTTCATTAATTATCTCTATTTTTAGCACTTATGTTTAATATTTATTACGAAAAAAACCCCACACAAAATGATATACTCGTAGTTTCTTCTTCATTCATTGTTGGGCACGAATATAAAACAAAAAGGTCCCAGTGTTACCAAAACACATATGTATGTATTTACGGCAATACGATAACTCTAAAATAAACTATTTTTACTTAAAATTAAACTACTTTGGAGTAGTAGTTTAATTAAACTGAATTTTTTTTTTTAACTTGTGGATGAACACCCCTTAAATATATTAGTGTGGGTATTCTCTCAATTGATAAAGCTAAGGTCAGGCCAACAGGACGTTTCGTAGTGAACTACGAGATACCTATTAGTCCCCGTTTGCGTAAATTTGTCAGTTTGTTCTTGCAATTTATAATAAATCCAAATAAAATATAGTTTCCAACATGTTTTTCGCATCTCACCTTTAAGGGCCGTTTTCACGACTTACCGATACATGAGAATATACGAAACGGCAAGATATGCTATAGGCAGAATAATATTGAGTAGTGCATGTCACGACATCACAATTATAATAAATCAATTTTGAGTAGCCCTGGAGAATATTTGAAGAGGTGGACAATCCAAAAACGTAAACACAATAAAATTATAAATCAGCAGAAAAAAATGGATGAGAGTGAGCGCCGCCTCTGTAGAAAAATACGACCCAATCTATGCATATAATGTGCACGTTTTCATTTAAAATTTTAATACAAAATTTCAATTTGGTTTGTTTTCATTTTGCTTTTGCTTTGTTTGTTTATCGATCGAGTTGGCAGGTCACTTTGCAAAAAATTCTGATAAATTTATCGGCTCGCCGAACTCGGCGTTACGGCACTAAGTAGAGAATAGTACATTCTATGGTTAGTGGTTACGGTTATAGGCCGTGACATTGAAAACTAGCATAACGCCTGAAAAATATGAGCGGCAAAGTTAAAGCCAAGTCATGAAAACGGCCCTAAAACTTTTAACTTGATTTTGATTCATTCGTTTACATTTGTTTAGTATCGTCAGAAGCGGTTATCAGCTGATAATGTTATTGTTGAATTTATAAACAGTGGCATAAATTGCAATGTTTTGTACGTAAAAGTAGAATACAGAAAGAAAGTTATAAAAACAATTAATTGATAATCTGCAAGATTTACCGCTTACGGAATATACAGGGGTCAGAGCTCGAAGTGTTACCAATTTCACTATATTCAAGAGTCAGTCTGTTTTGTTGTTATCAAGTTATCGAAATGAAATTCAAATGCAACAGTGTTATTGTTATTTGGCTGGAAAATCGAAACCATCCATTGTTAATTAGATACGTCATTTACTTGTGAACAAAATGTTTGTGTATCGGACCATTACGTGTTACAGTGATATTGGTAGAATGAAAAATCGCAATGGAGGTGGACATCCAAAAACTGTAACATCGGCAGAAATGGTTAGAAAGGTGAAGGCCAGAATTCAACGTAATCTACGAAAAAGATAAATGTGTCTGCTCGTAGCACGGGGCACACCACTCGCTGTGGGGCGGGCGAAGCAGCAACGCGCGTGGCCTTCAGCTAGCTAACAGCCTGGCGCATCGACGAGCGAAGGTTCTGGCTACAGGTTCCCCCACGACTTCCTGCATTGACTTTGCCATTTACCAAGGGATCTCTGACCACCTTCTCTCAATCACTGATGATTGCGACTTCCCGAGTGACCACCTGGCCTTGATAGTCACCCTGGAGAGTAGGGCTAGAGTATTTTGCGGTATCCCAAGGCTAATCAACGCGCGTACCGACATCGCTGTTTTTCAGAAACGAATGGATGAGACTATCCATCTTAACTGGACTGGAAATATCTACTGGAACTGGATGTAGAATATGCCATTGACCTTCTCAACGCAAAGATTCGAGTGGCTGCGGCCGAAGCCACCCTTCCACCTGTCAACAGGCAACAGAACGGTGCTGGCAACTGTCTTCCTACGGATATAGTCAACCTTCTCAGGGTTAAGAGGCAGAGTAGACGCAGACTTCACACAACGCACACCCCTGGGACAAAGCGGATTGGCTGAGAGCGGAGAGGGAGCTCAAGGTGGCTCTTCGCAGGCTTAAATCTAAATTTTTTCACCAGAAGGATTGAGAATATGGATTACACCAGCGACGCGAAATTGGCAGGGTACTCTCTTTGGCGAGCTACAAAAAGTCTAAAGCGCCAACCTTGGAGATCTGTTCCCCTTCGTAGAGGATCGATTCACACCATTTTATTTGG
>JAWNNQ010000049.1:0-37733 GCA_035044765.1 Leucophenga montana
TCTTGGACTCGATATAAATCGGAGATTAACTTGGAAAATTCATATTAAAGGCAAGACAAAGAAACTCAACATAAAAACAAAAAAAATGTATTGGCTGCTTGGGAGAAAATCGCAGCCTAGTTTGGAGAACAAAGTTCGGCGTTACAAGGCTATTTTAAAGCCTGTGTGAACATATGCTATCCAATTATGGGGAACTGCAAGCCAATCAAATATTGAAATTCTTCAACGATATCAGTCCAAAACGCTTAGACTTATTGTTGACGCCCCCTGGTTTGTGGCTAACGACCAAATTCACAAAGATTTAAATATTCCATACATTAAAGATGAAATACGTAGAATAAGCACAAGGTATGTTGAGAGACTACATGATCATTTAAATGTTTTGGCAATAGGCCTACTAGATAATAGCGATACAACTCGAAGACTTTAAAGAAATCATGTGTTAGATTTACCTTTTAGAGATTAAATTTTGTATATATTGTAAATAAACTCTTAATTATAGAATTTTGAATATAATAGCTGTTCTCACTGGAGTACAGCTATTTCTGTTATATTATGAACTTTCAACTAATTTACTTATTATTATTTGTCTTATTGATAGATTGTAAATTAATAATAATAAAAAAAAAAAAAAACTTAGCGATTGGGTTTTGTTGCAAACGCTCGACAAAAGTCAAAACTGCAGTTGTGTTATATATAATACATATGTCACATTTTTAAAGTCGCTGATTATGTATCTGATATCCAAATATCTGAAAACCAAAAGACAGAACCAAATTGGTGAACTTATTCTTTTTTAGGAATTGAATCGAAACGAAATTTAAAATTACATTGATTTTAAAGTCAATAATTACGAATCTGAAGTCAAAAATGCGAAAATCAGTATGGCGATGCCGAACATACATTGCACACGGCGCAATAACAGCCGCTTTTAGCACGTGCACATTGCACTGATTTTGGGGAAAAAATCGATAAAAATGAAAGCCACACAATTTTATTCAGTTTTACCCCACCCACAAGAACGGTTAAGATACATAATTTAATACTTTTGACACTACGTGTGAAGAGCATAAAAATATGGAGAAGTACCAGGGCACTCCGAGTATGCTATGTAAAAATATAAAAACCGAACTTTTACATTGTTTATAGATCTTTTCATCAAGTGGTTTTCTACGTTCATTTAAGTGGTAAATTAGAAATAGAAACAATCGTATTTTTGTTGGTGCTATATGAAATTATAGAAACTTTTTGGCAACGCAGCAATATTCATGTGTAATTTTTTTAAAGGACTCTCACTTTTGTTACGGGATATATACCGACTCAATAATGCATGTAATCAGTTAAAAAAGAGGGAGAGGAAAGAAAAAAACTAATTTTTCAATTTTTGATAAATTGATTCAAAACTTCTACGCAAACTCTAAGTAAACCTTAACAGATCGTTCATGTAAAACTCATTCGGTCACATTTATAAAAAATATAAGCAATCCTATAGAAATATGTTTCGAATAATCTAAACGACAGTAGATTAGATCAGAACAATTATCATACATGTGTGAAGTGAAATCGAACAAAAGGAATAGGTTTTGTATATTAATGCCAGTTCAGTCACATTTGATCGCATCACAAAATGCTTCAAGTCAACTGCATTTTATGTATATCAATTTCACGGACAATTTATATCTATGGAAGGTGTATTCCACGCAATTTGACCAAAATTCGCTTCGAACTCGATTAGACGGTTTTCATATAGAGTACTAGAAGGGAAAGAGTAATGTGAACTACCAGTTCCTTAAAAGTGTTTACATTGAAGTCACAAGCAAGTCACAACAGCAAAACGGAATTATTGAACAGCTTATTTTGTAAACATGTTCAATTTTTCTTTGAACAAAGCTGTCGAAATGTTAAAAGTTATAATATTTAATTAAATAATAATGAATTGAATGAGAAATATAGTATTCTTGTTATCAAACAGCACCAAGAAGATGGAAATGTGCAACGACAAGATTAATCAAGCTCTGGCCTTACACCTGCATGCTGTATTTTAATTGAATAACTTAAATTTCTCAATGAAACCTCGTAAAAAAATCTAGTTCAAATGATTGCGACCGGAATAGTGGCTAAAAATTCAAACTTAACTCACATGTTATTCTATGGATTGTAGCCGACTTGTGGCCTGCTATTGAGTTTTTTTTGTTCTCTGTATGTAAACGGGCTATAACAAGCAGTAAGCATTAACCAAAGCTCTTTCTGGTTAAGGATTTAACAAACGTTAAAAACAAAACCCTTATCAACTGTTGAATAATATGATTTTTTTTTTTTTTTTTTTTTGGTTTAAGTTACTTCTTAACTTTCTAAAAACACAATAGAAAGGTCAGAGAATTATTTGGCCTATAATAACGCCATACAGCTATGATTTTCTTGTCAGATTTTAAGTTTGGTTTCATATTCTTATCAGATTTTCATCGTTTTGTTGCAGTGTTTTTTTTGCAGCTCGATATTTTAACCGTAGTATTTACATATAAGAAAATCAAATTATTAACCAACTATTTTAACAATCGTTAAATTGATGTGCCGATTAGTTAAACACCATTTAGCAATATTTTAAGAAATTGGCTCTAAACATGTTATAGAGAACTCTTTTCTTTTGTTTTGTTTTTTTCTTTACACACAGAATTAATAAATTTTGTAATAAAGTCGAATAAAGGCGAATATTATATATGAGTATGTACATCCATACATAATACACATAATAAAACAAGTGTAAAAATAAATTGTTTTATTTTATATACAAATATACGTATGTACATACATATACATATGTAAATATATTTATGCCTTTTGTGGTTGTTGTTGTTGTTGCTGTGTCACATATTACCCACTCGCATTAATATTATTCAATTGTTGTTGTTGTTGGTGCCGCTACTACTGCGACTGTGCTTATTGAATTTTATCAAGCCTCAACACCCGATCCCCATCTACCCCGAGCACTGATGCTTTTTGATCATTCATACATAGTATTGCAAATAATTATTTTCACAAAAAATCTTTTTTAGTAATGAAAGCGCATTATTAGGTATGTACCTACATATGTATTTCTTTCAAATACTTTCACAATGAATTAATCATAAATCAAAAATCAATATTTACAAGCACTTTTATACAAGTTTAAATCATTTTCTGAATTTCTCACATTACCTATGTATGTATGTATCTTTATAGGTTTAATTTTTTTTCTTTCGTTTTACACAAAAAAAATTTGTTCACATATCACAATCGCCTGTTTTCGTTTTGTTCTTCACGTTAAAACTTTTTATAAATTTATCTGCATTTTACAATAAGACTTGCATTTTTTGGACTTCAGTTCGTGCGTGTTCGATTTATTTTTGCATCTCTGCTCTCACGAATTAAATTTATTTTTTTGCGCACGGAATGTTCTCAATTTGAAACTACATTTACATATATGCATGCACATCTGTGTATGTAAAGTTGCTTAAAGCGCTTTAGTATTATTTACTAATTGAAAAACGGTTTATTTTTAATTATTCAATTGTGGGAAATGCAATATTCGAATAATAGACTCTCCGAACGCGTTCGTTCGTTTCGCCGTGCCGTTCTTGAGTGAGATATTTCACTGAACACAACTACAAATGCATAAGTAGACAATCTTGTGTGTGTGTGTGTATCGTCATCGAGTTTGCATGTATTTCTATACAAACGTACATCCATACATACATATGCATAAATAGATGCGCATTTTATTTTTGTCTTTGCAAAGAAATCCAACAAAGAAATTCCTATTTATCTTAAGTTCTTGATATCAAAAAAAAAAAATATATATGGAAAATTATACATATGTATGTGCATATTACTTTTGCTTATTGTACGTATGGCGTTTATTCTTATTTGCCGGTGCGAAGGGCAGTTGAAAGAGCCTCAACCGATATCACACAAAAAATTAATCGAAAGTGTCTTTACCGATAACCAGCTAAATCGAAAGTGATTTTACTAACGCCGTTGCAGAACAATGTTAAATGCGTTCATAAGTTGAGGTCGGTATCTTGGTTCTATGGTTTGGTGTCCAGCTGTCTAATTATTGAGTTTCCTTAATATACAAATATTAATATTATGTATATTACCATACGTATAAATATTAATGTTAAAATAAAAACTCATCCAATGTGACCAATTTATATTATCAGCTGCTGACGTATGTTAAGGCAGCACTGGATCATAACTGTTGCCAAATCTGCAAAATTGTCGATGGGTATATCTATATGTTTTTTCTGTTGTCACAATCGATAGGTTTTTACCACTATCGATATTTTTTGAATCGACTACACTTGGATAGTGTATTGCGAGGGACGCTAAGGTTTAAATTTCCAATCATTAAAAAAATTAATTCAGAGTTTACTTTGCTTGGTGGTAATATCCGTAGTAATATTAAAAATTAAAAAAAATTGTATCTGTCTCTTTTATTACAATATTTGATATTGTTGTTGAATGAAAAAATTTTAAAAATACCCGCCAACCTACCATGCATACCGATACCATTCCCTACCCTATTTTGTTCATCCAAAATATTGAAAAAGACCCATGTTGTGCGTGCTAAAAAAACGGTCAGTTGCGGTTTATCGTTCATGAAAATAAAATAAATACGTAGATCAACTTCGTTCACCAACTTTGTTCATATGGTACTACTAAATAAATGTTAAAAATAACGGGGTTGGGCGTAATTTATTTTTGTGAAGTGCTGCTCGACAAAACAATAGCTATTATTAATTAAATTCACTTTTTTATATTGTTGACCAATTTCAAAACAATTATTATTTTACAAAAAATTGCCTCAATTTAAACAATTTAAAGTATATAAATCAGACTGCAGGACAGAACGATACGACTGTATTGTGTAGCAATAGTGTATTCTGATCATTAATCTGACCTGCCCTACTTAAACTTCTAAAATTTCATTTTGATCGGCAATATGTAATTTTTTAATATTTGGGGACCTTTTTTCTTCATACACTCTTTACACATAGTGTGAATACAATTGAAATTAGTCACATTTAAGGAAGCATCGGATACCCCATAAATTTACATATATACATGATCACGAATCCATGTCTCCCTGTGTGTGTTCGTTTGCGCCCTAATCTGTCAATCTTTGAAATATTGTTTGGAAAGTTGGTGAGGAGACTTTTTATAACTAGAACATGTATCAGAATGACTGCGATTTACCCTCTAGAAGGTAAAAAAAACACAAAAAAACTTTGTATGAACATGTTTGAATTAAAAAAAATTTTTGAAAGAATACAGTAATTTTACCCGTATATGCAGACTTTTAAAATCGCATATCCGGAAAAAAGTTTTTGTTTTTAATTAACAAAGTATTTGCTTTTTATATTTAAAAAAAAAAATTAAATAGTATTTATGTCAGGCTCAAAGTCCAATCCACCCGTTCCAAGAAAATTAAAAAACGAGTATTTTAACGGACAACAAAGATATTGGATAAAAAATATTGATAACTCTTTATTTTAAGGTTACTATATTCCATTATATATTTAAAAATAATTATTTTAAAAAATAATTCAAAATTTCAAAGTCTGTATGGGTCTAAAAATAGTATTTATATCAGGCTCAATGTCCAATTCACCCGTTCCAAGAAAATTAAAAAAAGATGTGCGAAATATATTGGCTAAAAAATAATAACCAAATAATAAAATACTCGTTTCTTTAATTTTTATAACGGGAGGATTGGACCTGTTATATAAACTATTTATTTAAAGTTTTTTAGCAAGGGGTAGAACATTTCGTAGTAGTGAACACACGGCTGCGCCATTCTTATTTCTTTTAGTGTAATTTGGCAGAGCTGGACACTAAAATAATACCGGTTTATTTTTATACCATTCGCACACAGTGTGAAATGGTATTATCAATTTGTCTGAAAGTTTGTAACACATTAAAAGAGGCATCGTAGAACCCATAAAGTTTATATATTCTTCAACAGCTCGATGAAACGAGTCGATCTAGTTATTTCCGTCTGTCTGTATGTTGTTGCGCACATTTTGGGGACCAATTATGTATATGCTATCCAGTTGAAAATTTCCACATTGCACACTTCTTTTTATTGCAGTTTAATATAGTATCAAAATTGAGCCGCCGCGCACAGTTCTTGGGGTAGCCCCCATACAAACCCACTTTTGACTTTTTGTATGAAGAACTTTTTTATTGTAGTCAATATAATAATTGATACGGTAGCTTCTAGTGGACGGACGCTTCACATACTCGTATTCATTATTGGGTGGGACCCGCTCTCTTTTTAGGGTAGCTTCCATATAAACTACTGTCACTTTTGTGTTTTTGTATGAAAAACACAAAAAAAAGAGTCAATACTAGGTTGAAATGCGATATTGTGCTTAACATACATAGACACTGTTACGTACCCTAATAGTAACGAGTAATTGATATTAACCGCCACTGTACTTTTCAAAAAAAGAACTCACCACAGTGAAAGCTAAAACTTTCTATACTGGAGCGAAAGCGCTTATGACGTCAGCAACTAATTGGGAGCTGAGCTTTTAAGCGGCGTTTGCTCTCCTTGAGATGCTGGCGCAACACGTTTGAAAATGCAAGTACGGTACCTGAATTTTCTGTCCTCCTGATACTGTCGAGAAAAGTATCCGCTAAAACGGTACGAAACAATAGGATCAATCACAGACTTATATATCTTTTTTCTTAAAAAAAGACAGTGAGTGGCGTGATTGTTCCGTAAAAACGGAATAATCGAATGTTTTTCATGTGCAACCAATCCCAATCTACTTGCAGTAAAAACGAATAAGGGCTTCGTAATACTCCGAAAGAATGCGAAGAATATTACGACGATCCGCACAGGAAAAAGACTTCGAGGCAGATCAGAAGAGGACAATCAGGAGAGTTCAGATTTGCAAGTGGAAGAGTGCAGGTGTCGTGCAAGTGTGGTGCAAGTGGAGAAATGTTGAAGTTTTTTTATTTTAAGTAACAACTTAAACTTAAAAGACTAATGTGAAAAACTTATAAAGTGACATTATATACACTAAATATAACAGCAATTGCAATAATATATATATAAACTATACAATACGACAACAATTGGAATAACCTATATAGCACACTACCGGCAGCAACTACAACAATGTATAAACTTTCTGCAACAAGCAATAAGTTCAAAAACATATATAAAATCGACACGCATCGACCAAACTAAAGCTACAATCAGGCACCTACATCAATAAGCAATAATACAATAAAATTCGTCAGCTACTACAAGCAAAATAATTCGAAAACTTCAACAAAATACCTCAACAGTAACTTGCACAAAATCTAAAAACATACTCATCACCACCCGTAAATACCAAATCTACTACCAAAACCATCATCAAACATATATAAAATCTGCAAGGAAATCATCAGTCGACGAAATACAGCAACTTCAACATATACTAAATCATCAAGAAAACCATCAGAAGCAACATAGTACATCGAAACTACAACAAAATTCATCATCTACAACATACAATCGGCAACGAACATAAAAAAAAAATAAATAAAATATAAGTCACAGGTTTTTATGAATATCATTAAGATCTATATTTCAATACCAATATTCCCCGATTTATTACCCCAAGTGCCCCTAGAACATCGTTTTTTTTTATATTTAAAATTATAGGTGATAGGAAGTTAAGTACTGTTAGGTAGAAATAAAATTTATAGAACAAAAAAATCAATAGTTTGTAAAGGAGGAGTATTAGAATTGACTGCCGGAATTAAAATTATAGCTTAAAACTAATAGAAAACAATTAAAATAAAATAAATAAAAATTTACATAAAAACAACAACAACAGAAATACAACATAAAGCTTTTTATACGAATTGAAATTAAAGCAAGAGATGTTTCCCCCTTTGTCATAGAGCGCTAAAGGAGAGCAAAATTAAATAAAGTACATTTCGTTAGCATCAGGCAGATCTAAGCTTCCCGTTGATTATTAGAAATATTACAATAATAAAAGCAGCAATATAATTATCATTGCAAGAGATATTGAAGCGCAAGCGGCACCATACCGACTTCTCGATTCTGACCCTGTTTACTTAGTATAACCTATATTATTCATTTAATTCATATTTATTATTTATATTATCTGTACTTTATTATTTTTATTAATTTTCAATGTATATATATATTTTTTTTTTTTTATAATTAGTTACAGATTATATTCTTTTTTATGTTCAGTGTAGTCTATAATATTTTGATTCGTTTTTTTCTATGGTTTTTCCGCAATATAATATTATTTTTATTATAATGATAGGAGAATAATTATTAAATGTATTTGTAAAATTTAAAATGTGGTGAATTTAACTTTGGCGGGTGGGTGACTTCTGGAAACGCTGGTGTGGTGACATAGTGCGGTAACATTTTTTTACATAGGGAGTTGCAGTAACCGACGTTGCAACCCAAGAAGGGAAGGACGCGCTGAGATTACAAACCCTAATCTCGATAACAGTTGGCAGTAATTTGAAATATTCGAATACACTTAATTTTTTTTGATTTGTTATTTTGTGCAATTCGCTCATAGGCAGATTATTTTGGAGGCACTTATTCCATCAGCAATAGCTCCTAAGTTCCATGGAACAATTTGTGACGGAGGAAGGGATAATTAGAATATTATTTTTTTTGTTAATTTTATAGCACCGCTAAGTTTGGTCGGTCGAATCCGTCCTGAAAGGGGACCGCTGAGCAACTAGCCGCAGCCAGACGTGCGTTGGGTTGGCAGGGTTAAATATTTAACCAAGGAAACCCAAGCGATTTATCGAATATAATAACAACACTTTAACTTAACTTATATTCAACTGATTGATTGTGTTTTTCTTCCTCTTTCGCTGTTTTATACCCTGCACAGAAAATATTTGTAACAATGTATATTGAGTTGAACTGTCAAAATGTATGTATTGTAAAATAGCGAAGGTAGCATCGCAGACCCGACCCCATACATTGGTGATCAGAGCGTAAAGACGAGACAGTGAAGTTTCGTGGCGATTGGATAAACAGAAAATTTTTTGGATTTTTAAGATTTTCCTTCCATTTTTTTTTGTTTCAATAAGAAGGAGCATGTGGAAGGTGGGGAAGGGGGAAGGGAGAAGGGGGAAGGGAGAAGGGGGAAGGAGTGGCTGAGTGGGGAGGGCCGCGTACAACCGAAATATTGCGTAGTAAACTGCAGCATATGGGTTTTTTATTTCTCTTTCGCTTTTGCTGACTTCTTTTTCGTAGTCGTAGTTAAGCAATTACAAATGCATTGAAAATAGTCAAGCAAATTCAAACGGATGCTCATTTTATTTTTTGTCTTTGCAAAGAAATCCAACAAAGAAATATATATATATATATATATATATATATATATATATATATATATATATATATATATATATATATATAATATACATATATATACATATATACATATATATACATATATATATATATATATATATATACATATATATATATATATATATATATATATATATATATATATATATATATATATATATATATATATATATATATATATATATATATATATATAGAGAGAGAGAGAGAGAGAGAGAGAGAGAGAGAGAGAGAGAGAGAGAGAGAGAGAGAGAGAGAGAGAGAGAGAGAGAGAGAGAGAGAGAGAGAGAGAGAGAGAGAGAGAGAGAGAGAGAGAGAGAGAATATATATATATATATATATATATATATATATATATATATATATATATATATATATATATATATATATATATATATATATATATATATATATATATATATATATATATATATATATATATATATATATATATATATATATATATATATATATATATATATATATATATATATATATATATATATATATATATATATATATATATATATATATATATATATATATATATATATATATATATATATATATATATATATATATATATATATATATCCACCTGCCTCTCCTTCCCTCTGCCCCTCCTTCTCCCTGTCCCTCCTTCATCATGCCCCCTTACCCTACCACCTATTCCCCTATCCATCTTCCCCTGCCCCGTTTCACAACTTCGTTTACCATCCTTTACCCTGCACCCATTCCTCTGCCCCTTCCCTACCTACCCCTACTTTACTTTACCCCTTAACCCTGCCCCCTTCGATCCCATTAACTTGTATACAACATTTCATCCCTCTATTTTAGATGTGCGTTACTGCCCTTCCCCATTCCTCAACTACCTCTACCCATCGTTCCCAATGCCTCCTTTCCATACCTCTCATTCCCCTACCCACCTGCCCCTGCACCCTTTCCCAACCTCCGATTCCCCTTCAAATACTTATCTGCCTCTATTTCACTGCAACTCCACTCCTACCCCTCTTAACTCTTTCCCTGCACATCTCTTTCGGCTATTCCCTTCCACCTCTTCCAAAACACTCCCCTTTCCCGTATAGCTTGAATTTGGTTGTACTCGCAACGGATGTTGATCTGCTCTTCTACAACTCCCATAAAATATATTTGTGGGGATTTTGGTGATTCCGTTGGTATAGAGTAAAGAGCCAATTTTGTGGTACTCCTGGCCCTGAATCTTGAAAGTAGAACTAAATGTATTTCCTTCGCCAAGTATTAAATGTTCTTATTTTTTCAAAAATAATTTTGACTCTGCGGTGTTGCCATCCATTAACGTTTTCAGTGGTTCTGGTGGTGGGTTTAATGGAGGCAACACAACTTTTCCTGAAGCACAGCACATTCCGGCTGATCCATTTTTAAATTTGGGCGCATGACAATGTGTACATTTCTTATCCACATTTCAGGGTTATAATTGAAAGCAAGTCTATTAAATGATGATAAAGCCATTGCTCTTGTAATTTTCATACGATTTCTTTTATCCAATTGGCTTAAATTTCGACTCAAATCTGATGCATGATCGTTTGATAATTGATCGTAGCTTCTTTGTGCACTTAGAATACTTCGCGTAGATCGACCAATGATATTACGACGTCTTCCAGGTATTTTTGAATTACACATATTTCACTTTTAGTACATATTTAATTAACAAAAATAAATCAAAATTATATTTTACTTAGCGTATGTTGCTTTTCTTTTAAAAAATACAAAATGTAAATTAAATATATCAGAAATTTTTTGCAAAGATACCTGCCAACTTGATCGATAAAAAACCAAAGCAAAATGAAAACAAACAAAATTGAAATTTTGTATTAAAATTGTATATACAAACGTGCATATTATATTCATAGATTGTCTCGTATTTTTCTACTAGCGGCGGAGCTCACTCTCATCCAATTTTTTCCTAATTTATAGATTTTATGCGTTTACATTTGTGCAACTGCATGGACTGTATACCTCTTCAGCATTTTGCAGCTGACCGATAAGTAAGACAAAAACAACCGATTTCAGACGAATTTTTAAATTAACAGATAAACATTTTTCTGTTATCGATTTTTGAACGATAACAGAAAAATAAATCGAAATACTCCGGGGATACTCAATATGGATTTATTACAATTGTGAAGTCGTGCCATGCACTACTCAATATTATTCCGCCTATAGCATATCTTACCAATTCGTATTTTCTAATGTATTTGTAAGTCGTGAGAACGGCCCTAAATGTGTCGTACAAACTATATATTCCGTATATCATTGCATATCCGGTGTGAACAACAACCGGAACCGAACCAGGGCTCCAAACTGTTATCGGGGCATTTATAGCTTCAGTACAACAACAATATTTGACAATCAGCTGTTTAATTGCGGATTGGGAATGTTGGCAGCTGGTAATATCGAAAAATATTAAGTCATATAATATTATTATTCTAAATTGTGTTTGATCGCTCAAGTGAAAGATACACTAAGAAACATGTAATTTTATTGTCAAATCGTTCAATTACATATGAAATAGAATTAACATTTGAATTGTTTCGTCTGGAACAGCAGCCGAAGTATCTATGTTTGTTCGACAAGTGTCGCAGTTTGTTTCTCTTCATTCCATTTGCGGCGTCAAGCAACGGCAGAAATCGATATTTACATTAACAAAGCTGTTCTGCAAGTAAATTTTAATTAAAACGACCGCCCGAATATATAACACATTCTAATGCTATTCGATTGGTATTGCAGAAATTTTCAGCGTACATTGAACACCACCAGGGCAACCATGACAAACGAATCGGGTGCACATAAAGTGGTTATGAAGAAACCACAAGAAATGGAACCGATTTTAAGGTAGATATTAAAATTGGTTACAAGCTTTGGTAGAAATGTTAAATGGTATTCCATATATTTACATACATAGATTTCATAAATATACATACATATGCATCATGTTTCCATATAAAATCCTACTTCCATACCAGTAGTATAATTTTCCTGTGTAAACTGCATCGAGATGGCATGAATCATCAAAACTGATCTCATCTTTTTTTTTTGAGAAATTTTCAAGATGAAGTCAATAATTGAACTTTTTTGTTTATTGAACCCAACAGGTTGAATAATATTGAAAAATCGCAACAGGATACAAGAGAATACCGCGGATTAAAGCTAGAAAATGGCTTGAAAGTGCTGCTGATATCCGATCCGAACACAGATGTCTCTGCAGCTGCGTTATCTGTTCAAGTCGGGTATGAAAACAAAAAATTTCATAAATTTCTTTTATACTCTTCACACAGAGTATGAATAGTATTATAATTTAGCTACAATGTTTGCATTGCCTTAAAGGACCTCATACAGTATATATAATCTCGATCAGCGCGACAAGACGGGTCGATCTAGCCATGTCCGTATGTCTGTCTGTCTATGCGATCCTCCCAGCCCCATTCCCTCTATTTTTAAAATATTGAAATGCAAGTTGGTACAGAGACTTTATAACCAGAAGCAACTCAAGTTCAAACATGACCGCGATTTATAAACTAGAAGGTATAGCTCCTATACAAAAACACTATTTTGTTTTATTGAATGTATTTGAATTAAATCAATTATTTTTAAAAGGACAATTGCTTTGATGAAGGTCAACTACATACAAAAGCTGAATCCAATTAATCGATAGCTCAACAGTCTAGCGTGCAGCCTAACATTCAGCCGAATTTCGTTCAAGCCTTGCTCGTTCCAAAGTTGTGTATGTTTTAATATGATTTTTTCTAAAGAAGGGTATGCCGCAGGGTAGAGTTCGCCCCTCTACTAATTTGACAAAGATGCTTCTACCTTCTCCATTCTACCATTTTATTAAATAGTACATTAAAATTTTATTGATTGTACCATTTTATTAAATTAAATTTGTGAGAGAATGAATATCTAAATAGTGAATTTGTTAAATTTTTCAATAATCGGAGCCTCAAGCCCTACAAGTCGTCGTCTTCCACCTTCACCTTCTGGACTAAAAAGGTTAGGATGGAACTAGATGTCTCTGTTAAATGCTTGAGTATTCCCATAGTTCTATATCCTATGATATTTGGTACAACTTTCGATCCCCTGCTTAGATTCTTTGCGCACGCCACCAAGATCATTTATCGGCTAAAATCTAAAAAAAAAAATACTGAATGCGATTGCACGGGCAATGACAAAGAAACAAACATTTCCACCTATAAATCTGTCCTAAATTATGTTGTACCTATCTGGATCTGCCAAGAGGTCAGGACAACATAAAAACGTGTATATCTCGATTCGGATCTCAAGATCATGTAGAGGAGTGCATTTATATATACGTTAGGGCTCAATTGCATAAAGATGCAGTAGAACAGTTAATAAATCTCAGGGACAGTATTGAGCTTGGTGCTTGATAAGAGTAAAAAATGTCACCCACGTAACACTAGGACTAAATTAGCATAATTAAGACCTAGATGACAATGATTGCTGTCCTTAGTGTGGTCAGTCGCCGGAAAACACGACCCACCTTTTGAACTGTGCGTCCCATATCATATTTATAAAAAAAAATGTGGTACAACATCCGACAAAAATGCAAATTTCGTGCCAAATACGTATATATATATATTTTTAAAAATTTTTAAATCTAAGTATCCCTTCAAAAATTTTAAAACTGAAGAAAGCACTAGTTTGGCCGAACAAAAAGCGCAGGTGTGAAGAGTTTTAAAGCTTCGGTTCCATCGAAGTTATCGTGTTTTATTTTTTCTGTGTTTGAGATGCAAAACAGTCAAATGTACAGATCATATTTGTATTGGAACCAGCTCCTTTTTCATATTAACCGTATTTGATATTCCTTTCCATTTTTGATTTGATTTACCTTGTATTCTAATCGGCTTCGATTAGATACGCTACAAACCTTACTGTTTCATAATCAATTGAAATGTAAAGAAAACTAAAAGTGAGAAGTGATATCAAAGGTGCATCAAGTTGATTTTTGTAAAATCTTAATCTCAAATTATCATTGTTTGTAAATTAGGCATATGTCGGATCCAGATACGCTGCCGGGATTGGCACATTTCTGTGAGCACATGCTCTTCCTTGGCACCGAGAAGTACCCGCATGAAAATGGCTACACTACGTACCTGTCGCAAAGTGGTGGCAGCAGTAACGCAGCAACTTATCCGTTGATGACCAAGTATCACTTTCACGTCGCCCCGGATAAACTCGACGGAGCTCTTGATCGTTTTGCTCAGTTTTTTATTGCTCCCCTCTTTACCCCAAGTGCAACAGAACGCGAGATTAATGCGGTAAGTACTTACACTTCCCACAAACTTAACTGTAATTTGGAATGTGAAAAAAATGTATGTATACCAAACATGTATTATTTAACTCATTAAATCTGTGGAAATATACGTAACAGACAGAATTAAAACGTAGCTGGCCTCATAAAGGATGTATACTTGTATACATAATTTCTTGATGGGTATCAAAAGTTCAGTCGATATAGCCTTCGATATACCTCCGTCTGTAGGCACGTCTAGATCTTGGACACGTTAAAATATAGTGCCACCATATTTTTAGGTTGTTTCAACAAAGGCATTTGTAGCTTTTTGTGCATGGAATTTGTTGTTGGAAACAAGCCCAGTATTTCCAGCATCATTGAAAATGCATAATAAAGTTCAAAGCGTCTCAATAGGTTATCTGTATATATGAATCAACATATCTCAGGAATTTTAAGATCTAGCATAATTTTGGGTATGTCACATTTGATACGTATGTGCATGCTTTTCAAGACCTCTCTGCCTTAAAAAAGTTTTTTTTTATAGGTTTTTTATATTTTGTTTTACATAAAAAGGCGTTCACTAGATGATGTCATCAGTCAATATTTCTACTCATCACACGTATCCATTACTCGGAAAATTTCACAATGGTATTGCTTCTGCTTACAGAAATTCATTATAATAAATTGAGGAACTAGTTCTCTTTTTCATCGCCGCTCGGTTCGGTAAAAGAAGAATTTATTATTATACAGTAGATAGCGCGACAATTTTAAAAATTATTTCAATTTGTTGTGTATGAAATTGTCATTATTTATAGAGGAATTGTTATAACTAATTTTAGAAGAGTCAAGTACGCCAAAAGGAGCATAAGTGTACCAATAAAACGAAAACTTAATTAGTTAATTTCCTTTAGAATTCAAATAAAACTCTCTTTTTTTACAGTTTTCCTCAAATCCATCAAATCCATATCTTACTATTAGCATGACATGAGTAATGTTCTGAAATCGATTATCCTTGCTCAAAAGTATGACAAGACTGAGACTGGTTCAATAAATTTTGTAAGAAAACTGCATTTCAGTTTTATTTATTTATTTATTGCAACTACATAAAAAGTAAACAGTTGCTTACCCATAACACATGTACATTTTATAATACAGAACATCTTAGGATTATTGCGCACGTTATTTGTAACTTGTAATATATAGGTAGTATAACTCTGTTTATTCAATGAGTTAAAATTAGAGCGAACAACAGAATAGCGACTGTAATCAACGGTGGAATCAGTTTATTTAATTTTTTTGAAAAGACGCGATTTAATATTTTTTAATCGTCTTAGATTACGAAAGAACCAAGGCAATCTACAAGGCGAATGAATCTGTCAAAATACTGGTAAATAGTTGAATAGAAAATATTCAGTGCCGTGTCAATATCAGAGCAACCCTCCAGAATTAACCATCAGTACTGAAGAGTTACAGTTTTAATTTTGTGTAGTCAGTTTCTTTTAAAAATCTAACACGATGATGATCATGTCTATCCGTTTCACCTGAACAGGGAACAATATCGTACTGAAAAGATAGATGTAAAGTAGGATGATTTGTCCTCAGGCAGCGCTATCGGAGAAATCCTATTAACGGTTACATCAAATAACGACCTCAAATATTACAACTATTGTTGCACTGGTGCAAGGATAAATAATAATCAACCAATCACCAATTTATGCTGGTGAAATTAAAATCATCCATAACTAAAAGATGATCTCTATCTCGTATAAAGGAGGCTATATGCGAAAGTGCAGTTGCATGCAACAAATGAATACTCATTACCGAAGAAAGCTGAATATATGAGCACAAAAAAAATTTTAAAACATATGAATTCGATATCCTTATCAGAAATAATAATTTCATGACTTAACTAATATTAGGACACCTCCACAAAAACGATTAGGGCGATGTACAAAAATTATACAGAATAATTCAGTATTGAGAATGTGTGATTGAAGGCATGTTTCGGTAAAAACAATTACGTTAGCACTATCAGATAGACTATTTAGGGAAACATTTAATTGTTAGCCCTCTCACATTGTGATAATGAATAAGGAAAGGAAGCCCGTTTAGTTTTTTGATGTAGATGAAGAAATACGAAACAAAATATCTTAAAGGAAGAAAAAGAGCGAGAATAATTGAAATTTAATTCAATTGAAATTTAATTCACCACATGTGTGGCAAAAACTGGAGATACTACTGGTAAATTTGGAGGTACCGGCTCTTCAGGCGGAGAAATTGTCAATGAAGGCTTTGCATTAGGATAATTCCTCTTATTTTGCTTAGGAGAGGTATTTAGGCATTCCATTTCATTAAACGATTTTTCAAGCATCAGAAACTTATCAGACATAGCTTTCAAATCCCTCCCTCGTCTGTTTTATAAACGTGTAGATCTCAGTTTCCGTCGATCTACAGTCCATGCAGGTCCAGCGTAAACCTTTGCGTTCCTTTATGTCATCAAGAACGCGGCCGTTTTTTACACATTTACAGTGCGATATATTGTCGCCATCAGATATCCTTATCGAAAATCTTATTTTGGATTTGGCAGTGCAGATCATAACAAGTCGTTATAAAAACGAAAAAGGAAATTTATGTTCGTTAAAAGAGGAAAAATGAACAATTTAAAAATGAAACGTAATTTTAATAAGATAACGTAGCTTTTAAAGAAAAACAACAACAATATTTTATACTGCTTAACAATAAGTTCTTGGCAGATTGTTAAAAGAAACACAGCAATTGTTATAACAAATAAATAAAAACAGCGAGAAAGTAAAAATGTGAAGGAAAGAAAAATATAAAAAACATACATAAAAAAGTTTTAAATAAAAATTATAAACTAATTTTTTCAAGTTATTGAGAATAATATTAGGAATACTAAAACTTATGTTACACAATATAGCATGTACATAAAAACAAAGCATAGTGTGAAATGGTATTATCAGTTTGTCTGATAGTTTGTAACGCATTAAAGAAGGCATCGTAGACCCCATGAAGTATATATTGTCTTGATCAGCTCGACGAGACGTGCCGATCTAGCCATGTCTATACGTCTGTATGTAGTTGAGTATTTTTTAGGGACCAATTTGTATGCTTCCAGTTGAAATTTTGCTCATACACTTCTTTTTATTGCAGTTTAATAGAGTATCAAGATTGACCCGCCACGCCTACTTTTGACTTTTTGTATGAAAAACTTTTTTATTGTAATCAATATCAACTCAATAATTGATATGGTAGTTTCTAGTGGATGGAAGCTTGTCATATACATTAATGGCTGGGACCCGCCCACTTTTTGTGGTAGCCTCCATACAAACATACTGCCCACTTTTGATCTTTTGTATAAAAATTTCTTTATTAAAGTCAATATTAGGTTGAAATGCAATGTGGTGCCTTTTATGGTCATCCGCTTAACATACATAGTCCAACGGGCGTGGCCCGCCCACTTTTTGGGGTAACCCCCATACCACCCACTTTTGTGTTTTTGTAAGAAAAACTTCTTTATTAAAGTCAATATTAGGTAGAAATGGGGTATGGTGCCTTGAGTTCGGCCAAATTTTACTTATGTGAAACAACTTAAAACTATAAAAAGGTATGTACTTGGTCAATCCTGAGAAGGATAATATGGGATATACATGTTCCAATGGGTTTTTAGAATGGGCGCTGCAATCAACAATACTTGGCACTAGAATATATACAAATCAGGTACCTAAAATACCTTATTCCCGCCTCAATTTCCATAGCCTAATGATTCCGGCTATCTCCCACACTCTCGAATGAGTTTTTGTACCATGTTAGGCGAGTCCTCTCCAAAAAATATCATTTATATACACCGTTTTTTATTCATATAATCATAGTTAAACATAAAGTTATATTAAAGTAAAATTTGAGGGCCGATATATTTAGAGTTATTTTTTTACATTATATCCGAGATTTCAATGTCATATCAGTTATTAAGTCTATAAACGTATTGCCTGCTTCGTCGAACCAATATATAAATTTCAAAGGCTTGACGAAGTAGGCAATACGTTTATAGACTTAATAACTGATATGACATTGAAATCTAGGATACAATGTGAAAAAAAAATAGCTCTAAATATATCGGCGAGTCGTGAAAATGGCCCTAAGAGAAATTAGTGTCGTGTTAATATAATATATACAGAAAAAAGGTTTTTTTTTTGCTTTTCATTTTTACAGCAATCGAAGTATCAGTAGATCTTACATGTTTTTTTGACTCAAACGATGCAAAAGTGTGACTTAAATTACCTCTATTAAATTCTTTTCAGGTTAATTCAGAGCATGAGAAGAATCTATCGAGCGATTTGTGGCGCATAAAGCAGGTACAAAGACATTTGGCAAAGCCGGATCATGCTTACAGTAAATTTGGCAGCGGTGAGTACATATAACGATTAGGTGAAAATAATTTTTTAATAATTAACAAAAATATGATTTTTAGGCAACAAAAACACTTTGTTGGAAATTCCCAAATCAAAATCAATTGATGTACGTGAAGAATTGTTAAGGTTTCATAAGAAATGGTATTCGGCCAATATTATGTGTCTGGCTGTAATCGGCAAAGGTTTGGATCCGCGGATATGATTTAAATAATTATGTAAAAACAAATCTTTATTTTGTAGAAACGCTCAACGAATTGGAACACATGGTTTTGGAAAAATTTTCTGAGATTGAGAACAAAGATGTTGAGGTGCCAAGTTGGCCTCGACATCCGTTCGCCGACGATAGATATGGTCAGAAGGTGATGATCGTGCCAATAAAAGATGTTCGCTCATTAACGATCAGCTTCACCACTGACGATTTAACACATTTGTATAAGTCCGGTGTAAGTGCTTTAGATTTTAAACTAATTTTGGTACAATATTGTGTGTATAATCGCCATGTGTAATATTTTTAGCCTGATAACTATTTGACTCATCTAATTGGTCACGAGGGAAAGGGTAGCATATTATCTGAACTGCGACGTCTTGGCTGGTGTAATGAGTGAGTAAACATTACACAACGCTCATGCTAAAAATTTCTTCATTTGATTTGTCCTTCGCACAGTTTAATGGCTGGTCATCAAAACACACTGAATGGCTTTGGATTTTTTGATATTGTTGTGGATCTGACGCAGGAGGGTTTGGAACATGTTGATGACATTGTCAATATTATATTTCAGGTTGGTATACATTTTTTGTTGTACATTTCTATACATTACTACTCTCACAATATGCATTAGTATTTGTGCATGTTGCGTCGTGAAGGTTCTAAGAAATGGATATTTGACGAGTGCGTTAGCTTGAACGAGATGCGTTTCCGCTTCAAAGATAAGGAACAGCCTGAAAATCTTGTAACGCATGCAGTATCTACGATGCAGGTAACGTCAATTGCCCTTACAGTATATATCTTACATCACTGATGCTTCTCCTTATGTTGCAGCTTTATCCTTTGGAAGAAGTACTTACTGCTCCCTATTTGAGCAACGAATGGCAGCCAGAACAAATCTCAAGTTTGCTTAACGAGCTTGTTCCCAGTAAGAGTCGTATAACACTCGTCAGCCAGAGCTATGAGGCATTTGCTAACGAAGCTGAACCTTATTACAAAACAAAGTATGGTTTACAAAAGATTCCACAGGAAACGTTGCAAGTGAGTTTTGATTCATACGCTATTTGTTTTACACATTATGGAGCAATCAATTATTTTCCAGAATTGGGAGTCCTGTGAGCTGAATGAGAACCTTGCTCTTGCGCTGCCGAACAGTTTTATTCCGACAAATTTCGACTTAGCACAACTGCCACTTGATACATTAAAGCATCCTATGATTATTCTTGATACACCTATTTTGCGTGTGTGGCACAAACAGGATAATCAATTCATGAAGCCCAAGGCTTGCTTGACTTTTGATTTGTCAAATCCAATTGCATACTCGGACCCGTTAAACTGTAATTTGAACCACATGATGGTTATGTTGCTTAAGGATCAACTAAACGAATATTTATACGACGCGGAGTTGGCTGGCTTGAAGCTATCCGTTATTACAAAATCTTCTGGAATTGATGTAAGTTTAAAGAAAAAAAAATCTATTGCTTTTTTATGTCCTGAATGCATGATACAGTAATGATCAGTGTGCGATGTCAATTGTTATATTTTTTTTTATCTTAATACCTTAATATACTATATTTCTATTTCCGGGTAATGAATGATCATCATCGTTTTCGTTAAAATGGTGAAAACCACCTTCCGTCTTGCTTCTTATTGAACAATTACCTCATTAATGAAACATCTCGTTTCTTACCTACAGCATTCTGAACGTTTTTAAAACTTTGTTTCTTTAATATAGTTTACTATTCGAGGCTTCAGTGACAAACAAGTGGTGTTACTGGAGAAATTGCTGGATCATTTGTTTGACTTTAAAATCGAGGAGAAACGATTCGACATACTAAAAGAAGAATACTTGCGCACACTAAAAAACTTTAAAGCAGAGCAACCTTATCAACACTCTATTTACTATCTGGCACTTCTACTAACGGAAAACGCTTGGGCTAATGGAGAGCTGCTGGATGCAATGGAATGTATGTAAACATATCTAAATATCTTTTACTAGCTTATATTTTGTATACTAGTTTTTACCCGACGCGTTGTTCATACAAACGGTCATGTCTATATCGACACGACTTTTTTTGTTGAATAAGAATGTATATATTATTGGATCTTAGCCCCTTTTTGGCTCTTACGCACGTCTGTACAAACTTAATATACCTTTTTACCCTATGGGTATAGGGCACAAAAATACAACTAGTAGTCACTTTTTAGTTATACATTTGATGTCTCTAGCTATTATAAAGATCTGAAATCTGTTGTTTTGTAAAACCAGACGGTCGGACAGACGGATATGGCTACATCAACTCAGCTTCCGATACTGATCAAGAATATAAATTCCTCTTTCTGTCACTTGCATACATTCACACAAACTTTTTGTAACCTTGTTCATTTGGATACAGGGTATTAAAAAAAAGGGATTACAAATAACCGTCACTTGACAATATTCAGTCCTCTGTATCGCATAGCTATAAACTGATATGCTTGGTACTCGTACTACAATGATAGACATAAATAACGTAACGTAAATTTACAATAACAATTTATAATAATTGACAACAGAAAAAATTAAATATTTTATAACTAGTACTTATACTTGATATTAACAGAAAAACATCTAGATTGATCTTTTTGGAAGCTCATTTGGTTGGAGCCTCTTCAGTTGTCTGCTAGGTCGATGCATCGCCAGTTTAATTGCCAAAACGTTGGGGGTGATTTTGCAACCTGCCATTATACCGGTACTGTACTATCGCAGATAACTTGTAACTTGATCAGCATCGAAAGCTGAGTCGATCTAGCCAGGACTGTCGGTCCGTCCGTCCGTCTGTGTGTTTGAACAAAGATATCTTGGAGACTATAAAATCTAATTTTTAATTCTCCTGATATTTATGCAGATCAAGTGTATACATATTTTATCCTTAAAATACATGTTTTTCAAGGTAAATCAGCCGAAAAAAACAACCGATTTGATGGCACATTCAGTACTTAAAAACCATTTAACGGAAACACATGGGGTTGTCAAAAATCTACTTTAATTTGTCCGTATGAATATTGTAGCGCAAAATTTTTTTAAATATTTGAATGAAACTCGGCATAAGAACCTTATTCGATCCTAATCCCAGAGAATATCTATTTTGGTGTTTTGTTCCCTCTTCTGATAATGTGTATTAAATGAAGTGAAATTGCTAACGATACTTTAAAAGGTAGCTCCATACAAATCTTCACTAATGTTTTAGTTTTTGTTTTACATTTGTTTCAATCGGAAGTCAACTATTCTTTTTGTATTATATTGTTTTTTTTTTTAATGATTTACCAACAATATTTATAGTGGTAACATTCGAGCGAGTGATAAATTTTGCCAAGGAATTCTTTCAACGTTTACACACGGAATGCTTTCTATTTGGCAACGTGACCAAACAACAGGCGAGCGACATTGCTGGACGAGTAAATAAGCGCCTGGAAGCGACGAATGCTTTGGTTCTGCCTATACTGGCGCGTCAAATGCTAAAAAAACGAGAGTACAAAATGTGTTGTGGTAAGAATTGTTGCTATCGAAATATGACTAATTTTTGGCAACATTAAATTTCTTAATATATTTTTCTGTTCTCAGGCGACAGTTACCTATTTGAGAAGGAGAATGAGTACCATAAAAGCTCCTGCACACAGCTGTATCTGCAATGTGGACCACAAACAGATCTCTCTAATATAATGGTCAACCTGGTAGCACAAATATTGTCCGAGCCCTGTTACGATTGCCTTAGAACCAAGGTAAGCGGAAGCTGCGATACACGTGTAAAATAATAGGATACAAAGGCTTGCTATTCTGCATTACTATTTATATAGCCTCGAATACAAAGCCAAACAATTCATATAAAACATTTAAATTCATTAAATTTTGTTTAGTTGTCCTGTTCAATTTCCTGTTTCCCGCCGTGTTCACCTCCATGTTGGCCAATCGGTGGTCCGTGCGGCATTGTTTGCGGTTGACCTTGGTCGCCGACATTATGTTTCAGAAATGCTGAACGAACGACTCGTTCCAAACCCGAGCCTCCGCCTTGTTGTGTCATCTGAGGAACTTGGGGATGCGAGGCCTTCAAATTATATTTTAATAGGAGTAAAGTTGTCTGATTAAATTTGTCCTTACCGAAGCCAGAGCAAAAATGCACAAAATAAGGGCAAACGAAAATAGTAGCTTCATTTTCAGTTTCTTTACTTAAAAATTGTGTATAAATTTTGTCAGTATTGGATGGACTTATATATACTCATAGGTACATTCATTATTCAATAGTTCTCATAAATTTGATTTATATCGTGAAATTTAATAATATTTCAACTGAAACACATTCATTATTCAATAGTTCTCATAAATCTGATTTATATCGTGAAATTTAATATTGTTTTCAACTGAAACAAATTTATAGTAAACACGCAATTTATCAAATGCAATAATTAAGTTTTTCACTTTTGTTAAAATTATAAGCAATTACACATTAGTATCAACCAATTAGTTTTCTATGTTTTATCTGATTTAAATATACAATAAAAATTTTGAATAATTTGTGGAAAACTTTTCAGGAGCAACTCGGGTATATTGTTTTTAGCGGAGTCCGCAAAGTGAACGGCGCCAATGGAATTCGGGTGATTGTGCAGTCGTCCAAGCACCCATCGTTTGTGGAGGATCGCATTGAGAATTTCCTGCAGAGCTATCTGGTAAGTGTTAGCAATTAAAACTTATTTTATAAATAAACAATTTAGCTAAATGAAAACATGTTGATTCATTTTTAAAATATTCGCATTACTGACTAGAGCTAAGCAATTAAAATTCTATGTATGTATGTAACAACATCAAAAGTCGAGCCGATATAGACATGTCCGTCTGTGTGAAGCACAAGATCTTATAGATTATACGAGATACAACTAATTCAAATAATTAGAATATTTAGACTGTCCTATTCCCTCTTTAGATAGATAAACATAGAAACATGCACCTATTTTTAAGGTTTAGTATGGAAATAATGTAGTTTTTGTTGTTAATTAAGCTTCGAATGCCCAATTAGAGTATCACACGTCAACGCTACAAATATTGGTTCAGATTGAACCACTTTGAACTTTGAGAGGAGTGGCACCTGGCGCAAACATTCGCAAAACTGCAGCAGTTTGTTACGCTAAACTCAAAAAGTTGCAACTGTAAGTAGTAAATTCAGCCTCGAAAATAAACTGCTTGTTTACAAATCAATCATTATGCCTACCTAGATGTATGGAAAACAATTATGGGGCACTACTGCTGCCACAAATCTAAACCGTATACAAGTACTTCAAAACAAGGTCTTGCGTAAAATATTAGATGCTCCTTGGTATATGCGCAATAAAGTTTTGCATCGAGATTTGAAAATACCAACAGTCATGGAACAGTTGAACTTCCACAGCAGCAGATATAATTATCGTTAATAACCAATTACAACTGGTTACTTCGCCCAAGTAGTAAACTCAGTCTCGAAAATATACTGCTTGTTGACAAGACAATTATTATGCCAAATCTGGATGTATGGCATATAGTTATGCTGCTGCTGACACAAATATCTACCGAATAAATGTCCTTCGAAACAAAGTCTTGCGTAAAATCACTTATGGTCCTTATTAAACTTCCACAGCAGCGGATATAATGACCGATTGGCTTCGCATGTTAATCAACCAGCAGCGGCTCTGGTCGTTAGCACATGTTGTAGACGGCTGTAAAGATTTCACCCGAACGATCTTCAAAATAGGCATTAACGCCTCGTTTACATACACGCAACAATTACGCAACTTGCAATAACTGGTAGTTGCAGGAAACAAAACGCAACATTTCATAGTAAAATATGTCAGTTACTTTTGAATTTCGAGTAGAATACAACTCTGTGTTTTTGATTAAAAACACTAAAATTGTAGCAAAAAGTGATTTACAACACTGAAATTTCGTCGATTATCAGTTTGAATAATAAAGCAAAAGTAAGTACAATTAGCATAATTGTTATAAATTGATAACTTTATTTAATTATTGTAAGTGGAGCGTAAAATAAACGTCAAGTTACAGTAGAATGATTGAGAAGCTCTCTAACATTATGTATGGACTCTATAAATAAATATTCTCAAGAATATTGCGCTTGGTTACTTCCATTTGTTCTCATTATAACTTGAAATCTTCATATCCATTTTTTATATACATACATATATGCTTACTTTGTTTTATTTGGTCAAATGAATACATACGAAACACCCGACGCCATGCAACTTTATAAATGCATTGTATGCAACACTCATGCATCAATCTTGATTAAAACTCAAATTCAATATCAATGTCACCACATTGTCTCATAACACATTTGACGATTAACTGTTTGAGTAGTTACTCATTGGATCTAAATGGCGGCTGAGTAAAATTAGTATATGTTTTAGAATGGCGCAGAAATATTGGTGTGGGTGTAATTTAGCACGGAGTTTCGCTCATTCAACGTATGATCAGAAAAAGAATGAGTATTTTGTTTTTGCTACCTAAATGGCACTCTGTGAAATGCGTTGCCGGTACCGCCGCATTTTTCTAATCATTTAAATACCGAGGTACTACTCACAATCAGGTAAAAATTAGAACAAACAAAAAAAAAATTTATTTTAAACTGAAAATAAAACTTTAAACACAACAAAATATTAACCCGTCAAGGAGACTTTCAAAAAAATTCACGCCTTGGCGAGTCGCGGAACCCACGAATCGTATATAAGTTGCTTCTTGATCAGTATCAATAGCTGAGTCGGTCTAGCCATTTCTGTCCGTCCGTCCTTATGTCTGAACAACGGGATCTCGGAGACTAAAAAAGAAAGAACATCCAACCTTGATTTTTAGATTCGTATGGTTCACGTTTTTTAGAGTAAACCAACCGAAAATATTTGTTTCCACATTTATTTTTTAGATTTTCTTTTTATTATACCCGATGGCCATGGATATTCTAAGTTTTAATCAACATGCAGAAGGAGTCGTGGCAAACCCCATAAATGTATATATTTTTGATAAGCATCGATAGCCGAGTCGATATAGACATGTCCCTCCGTCAGACCGTCTGTTTCAACGAACATATCTCGGACACTATATAAGAGATAGAGAAATTTGAATATTTAGACTATACTTTTCTCTCTTCAGGTAACTAGTATTAAATGAACATGTCAACCCCACTTTAGAGCCCCATACAAATCTGGACCTCATTTTTTAGTTTTTGTATGAAAATGTTTTGGTTTAGTTGATAATTACACTAGAAACACCAAATTGTGTATCTGACGTAAATACTAATAAAATATACCGCATATGACCAGAGCGGTCCACTATAATGGGTAGCTCCCTTACAAACTTGTCATCCATTTTTTAAGTTTTTATATTTTATATTTTGTTTGTTTTTGTTCTTAATTAAGCTAGAAATGCAAAATATGTGTGATGAGAATATTTTAAGGGGTAGCCTTATTGAAACCTGCCCACCTACTTTTGAATTTCTGTATAAACATTTGTCCAGATTGGACCACTCATCTATATAATCTATGGTTCATATAACGAGCCGTTAACAAGGTACAGAGTATCGCGAAGTCGAGCAGCGTTCTTTCTTGTTTTTTTTTTCCACTATTTTTTTTTTTTGGTTTTTTTTAGATTTCTTTTTGATTTATAAAATAGAAAAATATAAACATTTTTTTTACACCAAAACATTTACACCGAGGGCCGCGTACAACGTCGCGGGGAGGTACTAGTTTATTTATAAATTTAAAAAAAAAACATTTTTTTAAATTTTTGCAATTAAAAAAAATTTTTTTTAACAAACGTAATTATTAGAGTATGAAATGCGGTAGGGTATTTCGAAGTCGTAAATTCACGACTGCAGCTTTCTTTCTTGTTTTCATACTATAGACATTCGGTATCTATATATGTATGTATAAATACGTAAATATAAAATTTATCGTCCCATTTTAAAGTGTTCAATTAAAAAATTTGGAAGTATTCTTACATTTTTTATGAATGTAAAGGCACCTAATTAATTAGTTGAGGATTGAGAGCCCCAATAAAAAAAAACAATCTGCGTATTAACACTTCCACACAGCGTAAAATGTGCTTCGTGGTATTAGCGTTGCCAAGGCCTGGTTTACAAAATAAAATATGATTTTAGCACTTTGTTGTATGTACTATAAATGGTACTACATAGTTTCATATTTTCAGCGCGAGTTGTCACATGCCGATGGTTGCAGCTTTGATTTCATTACCGTTTTTTTTTTTATTCTGTTCTGTATTCATCATATAACATTTTCCTTGTATGTATACTTTTCTTAAAGTATCCTTTTTTTGTATTTATACTTTTCTTAAAATAAAAGCTGACATTCTTTTCAAAGTACGATATATATATATATTTAGGACCAATTTCACGGCGTGCCTATATCTTTATAGATAATTTTTTTCACATCATAGTTTTCTATGTCACGATTGTTATTAAGCCTATAAACGTATTGCCTAGTTCGACGAACCAATATATATATTTCAAAGAGAGCTGCCATCTTGACTTCACAATTTCGATAACAAACCAAAGCAAAAGCAAAGTAAAAACAAACCAAATTGATTTTTTTTTATTAAGATTTGATATGCAAACGTGCATATTATATTCCTAGATTGGCTCATTTTTTTTTTTACTGCAGTGGCGGGCATTCTCATTCAATTTCTTTTAATTTATACTTTTCATGCGTTTACATGTGTCCTCTTCAGCATTTTGCTGCTGACCGATAAATAAGACGAAAGTAACGATAACAGACAAAATAGTCACCGTTAAGAGGCCAAAAATCGATTTAAACTGCAGGAATGGATTTATGGAAATGGATATATCGAAATGGATTTATTACAATTGTGAAGTCGTGAAATACACTACGCAATATTATTCCCCCGATAGCATATCTTGGCAATTCGTATTCTCTAATGTATTTCTAAGTCATGGAAATGGCCCTTAATATTGGTATCATTATATTGAATTTTGAATCATCAATATTTATAACACGTCTTTATATAAATACATACAACTTTTTAATTGCAGAAAGTGATTGAGGATATGCCTCTTGAAGAATTCGAACGTCACAAGGAGGCTTTAGCAGTAAAGAAGCTGGAGAAGCCGAAGACCATATTCCAGCAGTTCAACCTCTTTTACAATGAGATACAATTACAGACGTATCACTTCGAACGTGAAGAGTGTGAGGTGGCGCTGTTACGTAAAATTTCAAAAGACGAGTTTTTGGACTATTTCAAGGTAAATATTTTAATATTTTAAATAGAATTTATTTCTAATTTTAAACCTAATTCGAAGATGCTGAATTGGTTGGTCATTAAAAGTTATAGTTCACGAATTGATTTTTATTGGGCTTTGTTATAAATTAATCGAAAATACTTGCTCCTTTCGGCTACTGATGAGATTGTTGGTCAAGCTTGAGTTTGATTGAGCTCAAGCTTGTTTAATCTAATCTATATAAAAATCGAAAATATTTTAATTACACTCTTACTGTTTCTTTTCGTCTTAATTATAGAAATTCATTTCTCGCGAAAGTCCCGAACGCCGTGTGCTCTCAGTACACATAATTTCGACGCAATTTGAGCAAGATAAATCTGGAGACAACATCGACAACGAAGTTACAAACATGGAGCGGCATAATAAGATCACAGACATAGTGGCCTTTAAGTCATGTAAAGAACTTTACCCAATTGCTCTACCGTTCCTGGACATAAAGGCGAAGGGTGCACGCAGCAAATTGTAAATTGGAGCCAAATGTTTGTTTCATCTTTATCTGTTTCTTAATTACCGATTTGTTATTTATAAGATTTATTTTACAAACATCTTTTTTTTTTTTTTAATCAATTGGTACATAGTCACGTCCGGAATACAAAAATTGTTTTTAAATAGTTGAATAGAGTGGGTGTTCCTTCATTTGATTAAACTTCGTAACCGATTCAATTTTCATACAAAATGTATATCAAAAGAATCAACTATTTGGCTGATTCTTTTGATTTTTGAATTTGATTTTAGTAGGGTTGCTTATATCAGTAGCAGGCAAGATAGTAACTCTGGTCTTTGTTTAAATTTACTTTGCTCAAAATGCTGGCGGAACAATCTGATTTGATAATTAAATAGGAGATGTTTGCATTTGTTGTGGACATGCAAGCAAGTGGACTTGCAATTGAAAGGGAAAAGCACAGTTAGGAGGAAGATAAATGATAACCGCTTCTGATGATGACAGCAATTAAATCGGAGCCTTCTCTCAATTTCCTAAGAAAGAATCAGTTTATGATATTAATCAATTGAGGAAATACCACTGAAATATAAGATATACACGAAAACAAAAAGTATAATAAAATTTATTATAACATTAAAGTTTAAAGTTTCATAAATATAGAATCAATTGTATTAACAATGAATCGCTTTTGATATATGGACTAGCAAGCAGAGCGCTATTGGGTATCAAAAAACCCACATCTAGACTATTGAACTCCTGGGAAACGAGGTCCTTGGAATGTTGGTTATTCTACAATGAAATTAAACGTGTAGTGTCACGGCTGTGTGAGCATACTATGCCTGTTACCTGATCCAAAATCGATATTTTGTGCTTAAATACCACATTGTTGCTTGGTTTGATCTGTCTAAAGAGTCCTCCCATGTCCAGAGTGATATTGCTGCGACTACTCGTCTTCTGCTGGGCGTAGGCCAGTTGTACATACATAAAGTCGCGATGCAAGTGTTGAAACGTTGCTTTCAGTTGAAGTGTCTTGCCTAGTGATATACGAGTGGAAATATATTATTTAAAACAAATCCACACAATCAAACTTACCTTTGATACTGAAAATCGGACTTTCCATTGTTATACTTAGACCACGTTCAATGTGCATAGTGAAGTTCTCCAATTTCCAGTAGTAAGTGAAGAGGTTTAAGTCACGATCTGTCAGCATAGTGTTATTAAATTGAGATATTTCCTGTTCCCGTTTCACAAGCTCTGGCTTTTCAAGTCTCTTCAGCGCTGGCGTTCTTTTATGTTCAGTGGGCGTTGTCATTTTGATGGGTTGCAGTTTCAGGTTGAACGGCACCGGCGTCGTAATTGGAGAAGAAAAATCGTTGATGGAAGATTTTGTTGTTGTTAAGGCGTCTTGATATAATGGCGATTTTTTATCAAGTGTGTTTACCACCAGGTCATCGTAAGTTTTTACAAATCCTTGCAATTGACTTAGTTGGCGCAGTAAAATTTTCATTTCATATAGCTCCTCAAGTAGTTTTGCTTCCAAATTATGAAATGCAAGATTCATTTCCTCTGGTGTATTTAAGTAGACCCAACAGATTTTAAATTGTTTATAATCAAATACACAATATGCAAAACTTTACCTGAACCACAAACCCCTTTAAGCGTTTTCGTGGTGACGGCTTCTGCTGAAGCTCGAACCTCTCCAGCCGTAACAGTACAAACCGCTTTTTGGACTTCACTCGGTTGCTTTCTGAGCGAATCTGGCAACGCATCGCTATTTTCGCTATGTGGTTCGTCTATTTTTCATTACATGATTTAAATAACAGATTAGATTTTGTGTTTACATCTATACTAGCTGTCAGCTATATATTGAAATGCACAAAACATTTTTTTAAGTCGCATTGTCTCCTCTTAGTATTGACCTCTCTGATTACTAGATCTAAAAACAGACTGCCTAAGCCTGGTTCACTTCCATACACTACCCCACTTTTTGGTTGTGGTATCTCAAAAACTTACTCTATTCTATGGTGGATATATTATTGTAGATTCGGGAACTTGCAGCGTGTATTGTGCTATTTATTACACGCATCATTTTCTGAAAACTTTGCCACTGTCCGTTGGAGAGTGCAGGAGAACCCGAGGCAGTCAATTCTGCGCCGCACATAAGAACTCGACCTTTCGCAGACAACCACTTGGCGAATGTTGCGTCGAGACTTGGGGCAAATTCGTACAAAATCAAACTGACTTAGAATCTGTTCGCTGGCTGGCTTCTGGAGAAGTTGAAAGCGGATCCTGATTTCAGAAAAAAAAAACATCTTCAGCGATGAGGCTCAATATCTTTGTGCACAATCAAAATTATCGGAATTGGGACGATGCCAATCCACACGAGGTCCACCAAGTAGCAATGCATTGCAGAAAGTCCCTGGTTGGTGTGGATTGTAGGCTGGCGGCGTTACCGATCGACGATTACAAATTTCCTATGGCCCAAATTATATGATATGGATGTGAAAGACATGTGGTTCCAACAGGTCGGCGCTACGTGCCACACAGCTGATGTCACCATGTACATTGTGCGATTTGACACCGTTAAACTTTTTATTGTAGCGTTTCTTTACTTCGAAGGTTTAGGTCGATAAGCAGCAAACGACCATTGCCATCGCGCACAATTGAGCGTTATCTATTGGCCAGAGGCACCGAAAACTGGACCTATATCGATGTAGCCATTTGAACGATGTTATATGCCACACATAATGCATTTCAAATACAACAAAAAATGCGTTGATACCTCACACACTACTTGTTTCATTCAATTTTATACCCGTTAATTACACTGGCCTACATGAGTTTTGTGAATAAGATGGGACCTAGTGTTTCCGAATGGATTTTTCGTGCTATTTAAAAGGGCTTGTTTCAGCCTTTAATTTCTGATAATAGCGAAGTTTATATCACGTCAGGATTTTGCCCCACGATTTTTCAAAAACTGCCAAAAACGCTGTTTTTAGGGGTTTCAACACCTATTTTCTCGAAAACGTGTCGTGAAAATTGGAATTTGCAGGGCAGTGTTATTGGAAAACCCTTTAGTTGGTTTCCCTCCAAAAATACATACAATACAAATGAAAACATAGGAAATGAAGCCACATTTTTCAATTTTTCAATATTAAATCACA
Organism: Leucophenga montana; assembly: GCA_035044765.1. Lineage (NCBI taxonomy): Eukaryota > Metazoa > Arthropoda > Insecta > Diptera > Drosophilidae > Leucophenga > Leucophenga montana. The sequence goes on from JAWNNQ010000049.1 coordinate 32,273, forward strand.
AAATGATAAAACAAACAAGGACGAATGCTGCATTTGATATTAATTAAAACAAAATCATACAAAAACTCCTAACCTATAAGGATTATATAAGCCTACCCCTTATTCTGGAGTTCGGTCGTAAACTTACTCTTTTGATGCTGATCAAAAATATACTTTTCTATGATAATACTGATGAAATACACCGATCCAGTTTGGGCCATACAAACCTTCCCATACAAACTTTCCCTCAATTTTTAACTTTCTGTAAAATTTTTTTTTTATTTTTGTTGTTAATTATAATAGAAATGATTTCGAATCTTACGTCACTCCTTAAAAATAATCCATGTAGGCCCAGATCGGACCACTTTAAAGGGTCGCGCCATGCAAATCTGCCCCCATTTTATCTTTTTGTACAACAATTTTTTGCTTTTATTTTTAATAAATTCTAATTTTAGATAAAAAATCAAGCATTAAACAATCTCGAAGTCGACCCCACTCGACTGGCTGGTGGTTGGTTTCTATGGGGGTTATCCATAAACGTACATTAGTACATATATAAAGCGTCTGTCCGTAAAAAGCAACAAGATAAAATTTCATGTTGATATTGGCTAAAATAAGAAGAAAACAAGATAAGAAATTAACTGCGCTGGAACGGAAGCCTTAATACTATTCACACGAAGTTTCAAGCTGGGTACTTAGGATATAACGTGTTTGGAAATAGATAGGCTACCGTCCTTGTAAGCTTTTGTTTGACCTTTTTCTGCATCGGTTAAGGCTTTTCCTCGATCCTTTTTACATTAAATAGTCGAAATCAAAAAAGTTTGAGCAATGAAAATCTTTCTTCTGGTCAAATTACAACAATTAAATTAAACTTTAATAAGTAAAAAAAGAAGTCTCTAGCATGTTTGGGTGCAGTGGGCGATAGAAAACAGAGGGTGTCCTATTCAAGAGGAGAGGAAGGTATGTGAAGAGTCTTTTTATAAACTGATAATGACAGGTATAAAAAAAATGTTCTTACAAAAAATCGAAACTGGGCGGGTGGTTTGTATGGGGCCTACCCAATAAAGTGAGCCTGGCATGTCGACTTACAGCCGGATAACTTAAGTATTGGTGCCCAAAAAATGCGCAACATTATCTAGACAGACATAAGTTTTGAATGATATGTTTAAAAACTCCTCTGAATTAACAAAGAAAAATCGTTCAATTGAAATTACTATGCCGTGAATAGTGGAAAAGTATAAACATAGAACAAATTATTAGTTCACCACTTTCCGAATTGTAATTAAAGCTCTTTCTAAACATACATTGGAGATCTATCTATGCATTTTCACAATATCTCTACTATCGTCGACATGTAAATATTGATTATTCTCGAAAAATACTTCACTCACTCATCGGACATCGAAAGAGCATGACATTTCACCCTTAGAAACCATGTTTTTGACCATGAAAATCGTTTCATCTTACATCAATAGAAGAAATCAAGAATAGCGAAATCAAGCATATTTTTCAATTTAAAATCGATTGCAATGTTTTTAAAACTTGACTAAACCATGTTTTTCACTATTTATGGGTGCCAAATCAAAATTAAAATCGCCATGGAAAAAAAATATACCATGGAAAAACTTTGTTACCTGTGTCAATTTGTATGAACGATTTGAATGAAAATTCAATATTATCTCTAAATATTGTGCCCAATGCCCGACGCCCCAATGAAATGAAATAAGTGGTGCTCAAAAATGATAAATATAATAAATGGAAAAAAGTAATAATTCCAGATTATTTTATTAAAACACTACGAGAATGAAAGATCTATTCTTTTTTCCTAAAACCGTTGAGAAATATGAAATCGGTTTAAATTTGTCTGAATTATTCAGAGAAAATTAACAAATACCTCTTACAAGCAGCACAGTATAAGTTTCTTTCTTGTGGAAACAATTAACTCTTCGACGACTACTTTTTCCAATGCAACAAGTATTTCAATTAAACATTTTGCGAAATCGCTTCTGCTTCTTCAGTTTTCCAAACACCGTGTTTCAGAATATTGTCGCTTTAAGGTATTCTGTAGACCACCAATTTTGCCAGTCATTATAGCACTTCTGTCAAAACATAGTCGGACACATTTCTTAAAATTAAAGTTCATTTCTACTTTTACAAATTTAATGAAATTTTCGCGAACTAGATTTGGTTTTTAAAAGATTGCCAAAGTCGTGAGGGGGAGAAGCAACGGAAACCCCTCCCTCCAGACTACGTCCTTGGGTAGTGAGTTCTTATATCAACAATTAAAAGACAGACAGACTTAGCTGCATCTAATCGGCTCGACTAGCTGATCAAGAATATATGTACTTTATGGGGTCTACAATGCCTCCCTTAGTGTACTACAACTTTGATACATACTGGTAATACATTTTTTTTTTTTTTTGGAAATATTGAGCTTTGAACACAAACTTTAACGACGTCCTATTCAAGTGACTCACAGCGAAACTTCCAAAAATTGGGTTAGGTTGTTGTCCCATTTTCCTTTAGTGAGCAGATAATGTTTCTTACGACGTACGAAGTCTTATCGTAATTCAACTGACGTCGTAGTTCATTGATTTACCTAATTTTTCTCCAAACGATATCTGAGTTGATTGTTCTTCGAGTGCGATAGCTCTTTGTACGTGATAAACCAGAATAAATATGATCCAAAAAACGTCCAATACATGCTGAATGGATCGTTTAGTCTTAACATGATTTTTTCTGTGTCGATAACTGATGTTCATTATATATCGGTTTTGTACAAATGTTTTTTAATATAAAATTTTTTAACTTCTTTTTTTTGTATTTTAGCGGGATGTAACACAACACAGAACTTTATTTATTTAATATGATTAGATAACGAAAACGTAATTATACGAGTATACATTTCATTAAACACAAATGCACACAGAAGACGTAAATTTATTGTTCATATTTCAGTTCCAATCACCTTGCCGTTTCCTCTAAAACTAAAGCAATGAGAATATTTATTCGAATAACTACCTGACTACTTCGACTTGCGCCATGCACGCTTTCTATTTATCGATTCATCTCACCTCGCCGTACCGTAGACAACATCTGCTTTAAATATAGTCAAAAGAGCGGTGTCAAACACATGTTTCCTCCTTCAAAAATAGTCTAGACGGATATTTCTCAACTTGACACACGTTGGAACAGAGAATGAAAAATCAAATCGTAAATTAAAATAAATATTCATACATACGTATACTCTCGTACAGTATAGTGATATAAACAAATCTATCAAGTAAGTAGGGGAAGACCTACCTCACATTCGCTGCCTAGCAATCTTTCTGTCTTCATTAGTATGCGTTAATGAATATTTGCTTGGTGTTTATTAGGCCTCTTCTTACACATATCATTCGTGTGGCGATCCCGATTTTAGCCTTAGCAACACATTTAGTCACCATTGCAGTTGCTCGAACGAATTGTTCCTTTAGATATGAATAATTGTATATAGACTGTCCCGAAAGTAATGAAAACGATTTTGTTGTAGCTAAGGTTTGTTATACTCTGCATTAAAGTAGCTGGCACTTTTTTCATCATCTCATAGAGCTGTATCTTCATTCTCCTTTTTATATGAAGTGAAGATAGTAGGGATGATACTCCGTTCTGAGGTCCAGTTGTCAGGGGTAGACTCAATGCAGACGTCGTCAGAATTGTGCACAGATGCTGATAGTTTGAAATAAAGAAACCAAAATAAGAAAGGAATAACATGTGAGACATTTTGAATACAAAAATTTAATTAAAATTGTCAAAATATTTTTTTCAAAAACAAGCTTTTATAATAAACGAGAAAAATAAAAAATTTAAAAAAATATTCAAGAGATTTGAACAACTTTTCTCTACAATTAAAAGTGTGAGCGCTCTTTTACCGTAAACATAGATAGTCAATTATGATATAGTTTCCTTCAGTACAAACATTAAAACCACCTACGTTTTTATTTGAAGAGATATGTTTACACAAATTTGTGAAAAATATTGAACATATTTTCAATTTAATTATTCTCATTTAAGTAAATATCTACATTATAAAAGCTTGTTTTTGAAAATTATTTTCATTATTTTATTTTACCTATTCTATGCATCTACACAAAAATGAGTATATGACTAAAATGGCTAAAATAAAAGATAGATGATTACTAAAAATCAAAATTGGCTGTCCCTAAAATTGAAAAATTTCATATATTACTCTATATGTGAGGCGTTCGTCCATTAGAAGCCTCTACATTACATTTTAAGTTAATATTTACTGTAATCAGAATGTTTTGATACAGTTTTGGTGGTAAGTTTCTAGCCCTAAAAGTGGGCGGGTGGTTTATACGGGTGTCACCCCAAAAAGTGGTGGCTTTTACCCATGGATATATATATATATATATATATATATATATATATATATATATATATATATATATATATATATGTGAAGAGTCCTTTCGTAAGAAGCCACATTGACAATTTTTAAGGTGGTATTGACAGCAATAAAAACAATTTTCGTGCAAAAAGTCAAAAGTGAGGAATGGCCAGTATGGGGCTACACCAAAAAGTTGGCGTGGAATGCGAATATTGATACTCTATTAAGCTGCAATAAAAATAAGTCTATATGCCGACTTGTAACCGTATATCTTAAAAAATGGTGCCCAAAAAATTAACAACAACATACAGACAGATCTACTCGGCTCGTCGAACTAATCAAGAATATATATTTATGGGGTCTACGATGCAGCCTTTAATGCGTTACAAACTTTCAGACAAACTGATAATACTATTTCATATGGGACAATACCATTTTGTATTGGAGCTATACCTTCTAGTAGATAAATCGAAGTCTCCATATCAATTTTAAAACCAATTTTTCAATGGTTGAGGTAATAGGTCAGACAGACAGACAGACTGACCAACATGGCTAAATCGACTTGTCTTGTCATGCTGATTACGAAAATATATATTTTTTGTGGTCTCCGATACTTCCTTTAAGTCGTTGAAATGTGAAAATTAAGTAGTCAGAAAATTAGATTATAGTTCCTGCATCGAACTGATGGCAAATAAAAAAAAAAACTGACACTGAGTCTTAGGTAGCGTTACAGGCTGATCGAGCCTGATTCGCAGTGACCACTTGCTTGTCATGCGGCTCCGGCCCAGACACTACGTCACACACTGGTTTACTTCACGTGCTAACCACGCTGAAAACCAGCCCGAGGCAGATAATGAGAATAGTCGTATTGGTATGTCCGGATTGCGTTCGAGAGTTACTGACAATGAAGCGGATAGGCTTAGCATGCAACAATTTCGTAAACATCAAACACAACAACAGCGAGCACGATAAAATTAACATGACCGATCCCGCCGACGCAGTGCTCCTGTGAACCTGGAAGGAGCAGTATTCCACTACCATCCGGAAATCGATTATGGTGCTGACAAATCAGTATCACTTGGATAAATGTCA
>JAWNNQ010000050.1:0-57500 GCA_035044765.1 Leucophenga montana
TCCGTAGAACCTAGCCAAAAAAAAAGTGTAGATGTTCTGGCAAAGCAGAGTAGTCAATATGTAGATGAATTCGACTCCGAACTCAAATTGTTTGCAATTAGAATTTGTCTTCTTCCTAACCTATAAAAACATGCTATTTTGTTAATTTGTCATGGTAAAAACGTACTATCATGTTAAACAAACTTGTTTCACCCCTTTGAATTACATAGAAATTGTCAATGTTTCATACACTGGATTGAATTATTTGCAGAGGTGGGCGTGGAAAGTCACCATCTAGATTTTATGACCAATTTTAATCCTATCTAAAAGTTCAAGCGTAAAAAGCATCAACATGTTTTACTCTCATAAGTGCTCCGAAATAATTATACAGGGCTGTGAAGGACTTCAATGGAAAAGTTTCGATTGTCAAAATTCAATTTGAATCGAAGTGTTTCATTCAAATGCTGTCAAAGTAGGACTGCAATTTCTCGATGAAATTCAAATCATCAAACGAAAATTTGACTGTGACACACTGTATAAAAATTACTCTAAAACGTACAAAACCAATCAAAGTAAGCTTTTGTCAAGGCTTATCAAATTCGAGAATATAAGCAAAAAATTTCAAATAAATTTCAAAAAAATATCTGCATAAGGGACCAACAGGAGGAATGCCGTTGCGGGGATTGACTAACTTTACCGGATTATTATGCATTTTCCGGTTTATGATTTTGACGCTCTATATATACTTTGCTATGCGTGGATCGTTGGTGTGTCCGGCGCTGGAGTTCGAAGCTTCTAGACGCGAGTCGGATGAAGCGCAGTTGACGTTTAAATATCACACACTTATCGAGGTCTATTCGCCGTGTGGTGCACTATTTACATCACTGGCTGTGTTGTTGGTATTTGGAATATTCAAATCGTGCAGATGCACATTTTATGGGGCACGAAATGTGATCATGGGACGAAACAGTAAAATGTGGAAGTTTGCACCTATTCCATTTTTGATCACGTTCTCGTTCTTTTTATTACTGACTTCACTTGTTGCTGTCGCGCAGCTGGTTTACTGCGTAACATTGAGCGAATCTCCGACAGATGTACAAATATACTATGGTTTGCTAATGATAATAATTGGAAAATTTTTAATTGGCTGCAATGTGGCGCAAGTGATAATTCGTGGATGGTGCATGCTATTGGAATTCGAAACGGATGATGATCAAGTGTTTATTATAAATGAGTATAATTTTGGCGAGCACATAAATATGTTTTTATTTTAGTTTGTTACTGAAATTTATAATTGAAATTGTTGTTACTTGAATTCGAAATTAACCTCACTTCTATTGTATACAAAAATGAATCAATTTACGATGGAAATTACGCAACAAGTAGCAATAAATTTGTAAACATGAATAATTAGTACCACGATTAAATATAAGCTTTATTCTTTTTTAAGGGGAGCTTAGTAGGAAACTTAGAAGCAGACTCGACTACAGAAAAACTTTCTATAAAACATAAAATTTTGAAGCAAGACAGAAATAATCTGCTGCTCTTGTTCAGAAGAAGTTTGGGGATCCATTACGATAATTTAAAACGTGAAAAGTCATGCGTAAACTCCGTCATTAAAATCCGCGGAAGTCGTATATCAATGGATCGAAGCTCATGATGCATTTGAAGTGGTGTATTTTGACAAACACTGGGATTAGCTAACGACTACATTTAAAGCGTTTGAAGCCGAGCCATAGCAGAAAAACGGACCGCAGTACGATCAGAGAGACAATCCAGCATAAAATCCAGCATAAAATCCAGCATAAAATCCAGCATAAAATCCAGCATAAAATCCAGCATAAAATCCAACATAAAATCCAGCATAAAATCTAGTATAAAAACGCCCGGCCATAAAGCATGTCAAAACATACTTGGCAACGCAGAAATGAGAGGACCTGCTACAGCTGCTGCTTTACCAGGAAATTCTACTTTCGATTCGCACTTGTTCTAATTCATGACTCATGGCATGGCTGAACAGTCCTTACATAATTATAAGGAAGCACAATGAAAATTGGAGCCATTAGAGGATAGCCTCAAAAGACAAGCAGTCATTTCGGCGCTATCCAAAAGATGGACGAAAACTGGGCAACAGATTGAATAATTTACATTGTACAATTTGTTCACAGTAAACCCCAAAAATTAAACTCAAGAAATAATTAACTATGCTTTCTTTAGTAGTACCTCTGGCTTCAACAATTAAAAATATAAGCAAATAAGCAAACTGCTTAAATTAACATGAACTAACAAAATTTACTTTGGTAGCGATCATTTGGAGAACTCTCATATTTCATTACTTGCTTATAGATTTTTCCATCTCTTTTTGTTCCATTTCCGTAATGTTTTATTTTTAGTTCAAAACCCAGCCCTGGTTTTAAATTTGAATAATCTTTAGAATTTGTCAAGTTTTTGCGCCCCATCGGAATGGCGCAATTATCTACGTTCCTGGTTTACACACACACTCACACACACACACACACACACACACACACACACACATACACACTTGCTCCATTGACTTATGTGCGTATAGTGTCCTGACATACCGGCTGCAATGTCTGCTGCCTGCCTTTCAGCATAGTCAAAGTTATACACAGTATAGCTATCACGTTACTTAAGCCTTTCAGTTTTTTGTTTTTTTTTTTTTTAGTTACGTACAGAGGCCACGGTCACGACAAACTCTTCATGGTTGCTCTCCGGCGCTATTCCGTGCCATCCAATATTCCTCTGCACAATTGTAATGCGACAAGAGTCTGAAATTTGTCATTTGCCGCAGCCTTTCGTTTCCGGCGACAAAGTCCGAGTCCAGCCATAATTCCATGCTGCACTGTTCTATTGTACGCAACTCTTCAGCCACTACCCCGCAACTCCCCTCCGCCACCCCTCCGGCTCCTGATTCATAACACACTAGCGCTCGCCAGCGACCGCCCGCATTTCGATTCATGAATGTTGGTTGGAAATAAATCATTTCAACGTAATGCCGCCGCCTAATTAGATAATGTCAACTCCACTTCGTTGTGTCTGTTGCACAATTCTGATGAGGATGTTCTGATGAGGAGGACGACAACGCTGAAAGCGATAATGGCCATACGTAATGATAATTATGATTGTGTTAATAATGATTGTTGCTTGAATTGAATGTCCGTGTACAGTATACGAAAGACATCATCGTTTGGCAATGGAACCTACAGCTGCAACTGAAGCGACTGGCGAAGCCATGTCATCGAAATCGGAATTGGTATGCATACAAGCATATCCGCAGCAACCTCTTACAACATCAGCTGCATGCTGAGTACGGACAAACGGACTTGCATAAAAGTTACATTACACACACACACACACACACACACACACACACACACACACACACACACACACACACACACACACACACACACACACACACACACACACACACACACACACACACACAGAACTGCCGGACATACAGTCACTTCAGTTCACTGCACTTCATCCACCCGACCGAAATACAGACAGGCGGACAGAAAGACAGACGAACAGACTTGATTTCAATTAAATTTAAATCATTGCGTAGCAAATTTGATGCGCTTGAGCGCTGCTAATTACTTTTGTACACCAACCATTTGCAACATAGACCAAACCAAATCAAACCAAACCATTACACCCTACCATTACCATTATCCATATGCAATTTTGAAAGTCTGCAACTTCAACTTAAAGTATCCATTAAATATATGCTCAGTTACAGCAGTTCTTGCAATGTTCTTAAATGTTTCACTTTTAAAATTGAAATTTGTGTTCAGTTCGCTTCAATTTTTGTTTGGTCATTTAAAGAATGTCGCTGCCATTTGCTGATACATCCAAGATGCTTTTGAAGTGAGGCTGGCGTGCATCATGCGTTCAAGACCAGGATACATTTTAATTATATATTCTTGTCGATTGTGTCGATGAAATATTTAAAGTATGCACTTAATGCGGAAGGTCACTCTCCCCCTCTCCCTCTCCCTCCCCCTCTCTCTCTTTCTCTCTCTCTCTCTCTCTCTCTCTCTCTGCTTATAACTCCCAATGTAAGTACGAAAACCAGAGAAGTTTGCGAAAAAATTAAAACAGAATTTCATATTGTAACAAACGATTTTGTTTTGTTTTAATTAATGGAATTCAAAATATTTATTTATTAATAAGCTTAAAATTAATATACAAATTCATATCAAATTTATTGCTACGCAAACGTTTACTTCACAGAAATCAAAGCACATATGGAGATTATTATTTTAATTAAATACTTGCAATTTTTTTATTTAAATGTCGTATATAGGTATACCTACTACAGCTCTAGATCATTTCATTATAATTGAAAATATGTCAGTCTTAGTAAACCAGTGAAAATTACTCTAACAGCCTTACTAACAAACTAATTTAAAATATAGTTCTTTTAAAAAATTTCATAAAAATTTTGTTCGAAACAAAAAAACCCGCCTAGTGAACCCTAGAGACAGAACAGTTCGATCTAAGAGCTCAAGTACTTACTCCACATGCTGCATGAATAGTCACTCAACATGTACTTAGAGGAAGTTAAGCCTAATGAGCTCTACCACAGTCTACCATTACAAAAGACCAACTAAGCGGCTGGCACTAGTTCAAAATGCCAGCAGCTCTATGTGTCGTTCTGGTAAGCATAAACCCGATGCTTTCGCGTATTAACTCTACAGAACTTACTCGTCAATCAATATCTACAGCCCTAACGAACACGAGAAGACTATTAAAATTCTACACACTACAAACCTCAAGTCATCCACGTCTCTAAGCTATGACAGTCGTGAGATTCCAGCTATTAAAACCCTACCGACCAACTACATTGAGTAACTTGCGCTGTTCATAAACAGATGCTATCTCTTTCAGTGGAAATGTGCAGAGAATATCCACTGGCAGTCGCTTTGGTTTTTTTTTATTTTTGAGCAGGCTACATGCTGCATTACCAGGGGTTAGTAAATTCACTAGTACTCAGTAATGCAGAGCGGAACTGGTCAATTTATGAGCGAACTAGTGGATGCGCTACTTGCGTATTGGCCGATTCCTATACAACTATTTTGCTATTTATACATCTATCAATTGTGTTGTCAGAAGGGTACTGACGCTTTTATTGCTGACGTTTAAGACTAATTTTTTAATAGAACAAAGTTCAATCAATTATAGTATATTGGCCTTTTTGATCAAAAACCTTTTGGAAGTTGCATGATTTAGCGGTCGTAGAAGAATCTAATTAGAAGAAGGTCTCAGCAGAATCGAATGATATACTATTCAAGTCGTTTTGTAAGGAACTAATCAAATAGTAACATGCTGGGGCCACGGTACAATAATAAGGTAGCGTGTTGAGAGCGAGCGCCCTCGCATTTCACAGGTCACAGGTTTTAGTACGCTTGGATTGCTTGTTCTGAACGGTTGTCGACACGTGAATTTTTTTCTTTGTGGCTGTGCGCACTTGATACTTGCTTATTTTTCTATCTTACGCGTTCATATGGCTTAGCCTAGGTCAACGCTCATTACGCTACCTTATCACTGTACCATGAATGGCGCAACGGCAGCTGAGTAAGGAATGTGAGGCAAAACTTCCCATACAAGTTGCAGCAACATCTTGCAAGTTAGCAAACTTGTGTGTGATCTCGCATTGCCATGGTGAAGCACTACGCTTACAATAAAATTTTATTAAACAACATTTTTATGCGAAGATCTCTTACACACTTGAACAGCTTAATGAGACAATTCAGCACACTATTATTGTATGATTTATGTGAAAAATGTTCTGTATATTTCTAGATGCAAAGCTCACACGTGGCAGCATGCTGAGTTTAATTACAACTACAATATGTAGTCCCAAGACAAGATATTGTTATCGAATATCTATACGATGGGTGCTTAACTCTCAAATAGTTAAAATAATCGACACTAATTAGAACTTGTATAAAGCGTTGAAGGACCTCCTATATTAGCAACGTTAATGTGATCCATTGTTTGAATTCAAATTTCGTTAGTTTACAATACAAAATCACATTCGCATCGCATCGCATCGCATCGCATCGCATCGAATTAACAACAAATCAAATTTTGTGTCTAAATTAAGTTCAATTTAGTAAGTTGAAGTGCAACAGATTGAATTGAAGTTTATGCTGGCTGACATATGGTTGCCATTTTCAAGTTGCTCTTGTTTCAATTCAATTTGTCAGTTCTGTAATAAATAGAGATTGAGATACTTATGCAAGTTGCTTGCTTGCTTGCTTGCTTGTCTTATGCGACTTGACTTGCTTCGAGTATGTGCGCATAAGGTTCCATCTGGCTAAGCTAAAGAAGGGAGAATTAGTTTCTGTGTCTGTCTGTCTGTCTGCCTGTATGCCTAATGATTTACATCAACATGCATCCGTTTGGCTCAACAACAATTTGCATATAGTATATTTATGTGCCTCTTGAGGCTCATTAATGTACATGATCAACGCAGTTTGCAGCTGCAGTCAAGCAAAAAGAACAAAAAATAACAAAAACAACATTCCTTCACTTGAATCTCTCACTCTCTTTTGCTGTCATTCACTCATTCAGACATTCATTCAGTCATTCATGCATTCATGCATTCAGTTGTTGGTTTTCATTCAATTAAATATGCATTTTGTACTCAAACATGAACAGATACATTTATAGTAGATACATTTATGCAACTGAACATCATAGTCATGAGTTGTCTGTCCATTCGGGTTTATTCATTCATTCATACATTCAGTTGTTCTTGTATTGTGCGTACATTTTCAATGTCATTAAGTAACAAGCATGAGCACTCACGGCTTCGCGGTCAGCGACATTTTGAATGGATGGGGGCGTGTCGGCTATTAAATGCGTCGAATGTTGGGGTTTTGGCTGCCCACATGCGTCCATTATGATTATTGCTTGTGTATCTTTGTAAATGTTTTTAATATCGCGGCCAGGTTCAAGCTCACACACAGCTACACTGAACTGAACTGAACTGAACTGAACTGAAGTGAACGTGCAACATCCGCTATACTCGGATTTGTTTGGTTTTTTGTTTTTATATCTTTTCGCTGTCAATTCAACTTTCTGTTCGCATGTCCATCTGTTGTCTGTCTGTCTGTCCGACCATTCATCCATCACTTGCCACTCTGGCTTTTAGAGCAACGCGTGCTTGACGCGTGGTTTGTTGTTCTTCATCTTCTCTTGTCTGTATCTTTTAAATTAATTTCAGAGAATACCGAATGTGCTTGCTGGAGCAGCAATCAGCGCACTCAGCTCAGCTACAGCTACAGCTACAGCTACAGATACATTTACAGATACAGATACAGATACAAACCGACTGCGAGCAGACACTGAGCACAGAGCGACAACGGAAACTGGCTTTTAATAAATTTTTTACGTGTAAGTGGAAGTTTTAAAATCACTTTGCGATGCATCGAAAGTGCAAACTTTCAGATACGTAAATAAATACAGATGATAAAAATTCGAATAAATGATAGTTACAGATACATGTGTAAGAGTATATGTAAAAGTGCATACATGTAGATTAAGGAGCTGTGAAAAAACTTTTTGTAACTTTATCAAGAAGAAGAAGTTCACCAAATAATTCTTTAAAAATGCTACAAACAAATGCAATGAATGGAAAACGTTATAAAAAGTTTATAAATGGAACTGACTTCAATGCTAAAATATATAATTGAAGATCCAGATTGAGTAACAGATTGGAGACAGCGAATTATATAGTTAGATGAATCAAAAACTGCAGCGCCTATGCGAGGGCTACTATTTATAGACTGCAACGCCAAATTAAATTTAAGCATCGCATTTTTATACACTTCACACATAGTGCGAATAGTGTCATAATTTTGTCGTGAAATTTCTAAAGCATTAAAGGAGATATCGTTTATATAGTCGACGAGACGAATCGAGCAGCCATGTCCATCTGTCTATCCGCCCGTCCGTCCGTCTGTGTGAAACAGAACTAGTTGCTCAGCTTTTAGGATATCGAGCTGAAATCGGGTATGGAGTCTTCTTATGTTTCTAGGCTGTACGGATAACTTTTACGGATAGCCCCCATACAAACCCACCGCCCGCTTATCAGTTTTTGTATGAAAAACTTGTTTATATGTGTTGAGTTTTTTCAATTTAAAACAACTACATATTAAATGCAGCATCCAAATTAAGATACATCGCAAAATATGGAAAGGTTGGGGAATTCGTCATGGTATTGAAGCCTGACCATACAGCGCTGTCTCATATAGGTACATCAAGAGAGATTTGAGTAGGAAAGAGAGTACTGCTGATGTATGAAAATAATCTTACACCGAAGCTCTATTCTACATTTTGCAATAAACATCTAACTCGGCAACAATAGCATAGAGTTACAGATAAAGCTTCGAAAATAGACAAACTAGTTCCGTCATCATAAGAAATCTGGATTCTCTTATTTAAAAATAAGTACACACTTATTTAAATTACTTTTATTTCTTCTTATTGTCTTACTTTCATTCAGCGAGTTGCATCATAAAATCTTCACTTGGAAAATCGTATCTCGTATCATAAAATAAACAAAAGTTGTTTGCTTCACACGCTTTGTTTCTTTTTATTTTATCTCTATCCATCTATTCGCTAAAGAACTGTTTAGGCTCCATTATTCACTCCATTTCTTCTCACCAATTGTTTCTCATTGCAAAACTCGGCTAGAACATCTTTTGCAAATGGCATGCCTAACAACGAGAAAGACGTAGGTTTCTAAAAAAACAAAAATGCGTATAAAGCTAAGCAACACTAAATACACTCCTAGCCACTTGAATTGGACACCACCTTAACTCTGTCTCCTATCGCTCACTGATCCCAAACCAAGCATGCTAGATAATTTTTTTTTTTTTTTAAATTAAAGCAGTTGCCATAATACGATATGGTCCTCACGCCAACACTTCAAATTGTGCTATGCAGCCGGTCCAAGTGATGAGTTTCTTTGCGGAGGTCATGGTCATGGTCAAGGTCGATTAGCTCAGCTAGTTTGGCAATAAATAGGCCAAAAATATGAGTCCACGCGTGCCTAAGATAATGATCAAACTATTCAAGTCGCGAAAAAATGTTTTTTTTTTTTTTAATTTCAACGAATGCTAGCATCAAGTGGAAAAAAACATATAACGGCTCTTTTTCAGAACTTCCAAGAGAGAAGAATAACTGCACAAAGATAAAAGATAAAACCACCGTTATTTTGTCAATATGCTTTCGAGTGTCCTATTCAAGTGGCGAGCAGTTTCTAAAGATATTAACTTCACTCTGAAGAAAGTGGAGCATAAATCCATTGAAAAACTGAAACTCAGTTTATCAGGCATGCATCCAATTTCGATAGTATTTCGATATATTTTTTTTTTGTGTTCTGCGTAACATAATTAAATTTTTATTTCGATTGCCGAAGCTTTTCAATCGCAATCCAGCTCTCTAATCCATCGCTGCTAATTTGTAGACATTCAGTTTTACAAATTTTCTTGAATTCCTTTCAGTTCTTACTTCGAATAGTTCAGTTAAACTAAATAATACTTTGAAATCGTTCATTCGAACGTTCATTTATGCGGTTCACTACGATTTGATGCTGCTTTATTTACAGAAATAGTCGAGCTTTAATTATTGACATAGCGAAGATAGACAGATACTATTTACTTGAATGAATCGAGATAGACATTTTGAGAAGTACACAAAGGAATTGTAAGCGAGATACATTTGTTATAGTATATAGAGAACTACAGAGCTGAAGTTAGAAAGCGTGTGCTAGAGAGAGAGAGAGAGAGAGAGAGCAATTTCGTATGAATGTCGTTATATCATGCAAACCGAGAGACCACAGCCACAAGGACCAAGGACATTTACCTAAATTAAAGCTAATGAATTGCCTCTTACATTTTGCATTTGCAGCTGCGACCGCTGAACTAACCAACTAGCATTCACACACACACACACACACAAACACACACACACACACACACACACACACACACAGAGACAGACAGACACCTGCAGCACTCCTCGGCACACGGCACACGGCACACTTCCCATTTTGTTCATCATTATCCTTTAATGTTACGGCTACTGCACTTTGCCGTCTGCTTTAATTTGCATTACACTTGTGCATGTCTCTACAATTAATGAATGACCAACTGAGTAAATGAATGAATGAATGAATGAATGGAAAAATGAGCGAGAAATGAGCGAGAAATGACTAAAATGAAACTGAGTTAGTGTGCAAATGAATGAATGACTGAATTAATGAATGAATGAATGACTGCATAAACTAACTTACGATTGAATGCATAACTGAATGAGCGAATGAACGAATGCATTCTTTTTTTTTGTGTTTTCATTTATTTACTTGTTTTTTTTTTTTCTCTTTATATTTATAATGAATAAATGCCATTCATTTCACAAAAAAAATGGGTTTTCCTGCATTTTCATTTTGCTCATAGCTTGCCTTTCCTTTGCGCGCGCTTTTTAGTTTTACTCTATACACATAAATAGTTATATATTTTCTTTTCATTTTTTTTTTTTTTTCATTTAAATATAATTCTCTCAGCTGTAGTTGCACAAATAATTGCCTTAAATTAGCTTAGTTGGCGCTCAAGCATCTCTGGTACCACCATCTTTGGTACTCAGCGTGCCGCGATACTTGTTACAAGTACTTTATGCAGTAATTGCAGTACTTGTCTGACTGGCTGTCTGTCTGTCTGTCTGTCTGTCTGATTGTCTGTCTGAGATGTACAGCGATTGCAACTGACAACTAAAACGGCAGCTTCTCCTGTTTTAACTTTTGTATGAGCATTATTCATATTTATCCTGCAGTAAGGATTTTCATCTTTTGCATTTTCATTCGTTAAATTTATTTATTTCATTCTTTACAATTTATAGCACCCTATATACCTGCTGTAAGCATTGGGTATTTGTAATTCTTTAGGCAAACTGAAGAGGATGGCAATCTAGGTTAGGTTAGGTTAGGTTAGGTTAGGTTAGGTTAGAATGGCGAAGTGAGTTACAAACGCACATCCGGAACGTGGTGATACCATATGAATCGCATTTGAGACTTCGAATCCTTTTCTTTTACAACCACTGAAAAGATATTTGATAACTTCACTAAACTTTTTACCTCTTGCTAAAAAGTTTCAAATGCATCATTTAGGAAGTAATTCTTGTTTTTGGCTTCTACAGAAGTCTTGTGATAAGCCCCCAGTCTTCTGGCATGCTGGCCTTTGGGACAATGTCCTGTTATTCCTCTTAGTTAAATTGTTATATCGGTTCTACTCTTCCTAATTTGGAATTTAGTTGTTTTACCATCATATTATTGATGTGCTGCGCGTGGTAAGCCTAGACCACCTATTGTCGGTTGGTTTTAATTTGCAGCTTGCAGATTGACAACGATCTGCCAATCGACTACTTATACTGTCGAATATGGATCGTTGTACCTATATCATCTGCTGTACAGTTACCCTCTTTATTAGTGTGCCCTGGCACCCAAACGAGGTGCATACTGTTCTCCTCAGGCATTGCATTAAGCATTAAGCATTAAGGCGGCAGTCAGTGATGGTTCTTGACCGATATAGACAGGACTCCAGCGCTTTTAGAGCTGCTTGGCTGTCTTGGAGTATAGGTTGACTTTTTTCTTCCTAATCCAGCGGATTCTAGGTAAAATATTGCCTTCTGGATGGCAGAGACTTCCACTTGGCATATGCTACAGTAAACAGGTAGTCTCAAAGATGCATTGATACCCATTTCTGGAATGTATGCCTCAAAACCGACTCTGTATTTCAGTTTCGAGCTGGCTGTAAAGATCTTCATGATGATTTTTATCAGGAAGAGATAAGAATAGTGAAATTCTTATTGAAGGAAAATATAGGCATACAAAAATCTGTATTTGCGGGTAGGTTTTTTAATGCTTCTTTCAGTATTGTTGAGAGTCCCGTTGTACCTTTCTTTCAATGCTTGTTGGATCAGGCAATGTACAAAAATTATATTCGAGCGTTAGTTCAATTGAAAAGCGCGAAATAAAACCCAACCCAGCAAAAACCCAAACAAAAATATTTTGCATCTGACTTTCAGTCTGAAGATTGCCTTCATTGCTTTTCCTTTTTGATACAATAATTTTTTTAATGCGAAGTTTTTCTTAGTGTTGATTTTGAGATGAAAGACAAGGTACAACCTGCGCATACGAAAAAGTTCGAAAATTTCGAGGAGTTGAAGTCAGCAATCAGCTGAAACATGGCGAGTTGACCTGTTTTGCGAATGTTTCAAAACCATTGAAATTTGGTTCCATACGAATTGAAAGCAAGATACTTGGAAAGGGGTTTTTTCATCTGTGAATAGCTGCTTGAACGACAGAAAAGCAAGCGACTTTTGCATCGTATTGTGACTGGCAATGAAAAGTAGAAGCGCTACGACAATGTCAAGTGTAAAAAGTTATGGGTTAAGTCTGGCCAACCATAAACATCAACGGCGTAGACAAATATACATGCATACAAGCTTATTTTTGAATCTACTTAGGGATCTGTATGTAGTGGATCGATAAGCTAATGAAACCTCTTCGAACTATAAAAAAAAAAAACAATTGATGCGTTTCAGTCGAGTATTGAACGGAGTTACGTGATTAATTGATTTTTCAGCAAGACAATTATCGGCCCCATGCTGTAAAGCTAGTAACCTTCACCACTGTATTTACCAGAAACTGCTCTATTACCACTTGTTCCTATAAAATAATTTTAGCCTGGCTATGCAGAACGCTCAGGAAACTAAAAGTTGGGTTTCTTTCTAAAGAAGATTCATTCTTCCGATGCGGAATCCGTAAGATGGAAAAACTAGTCGCTAGCGAGGGACAATACACTAAAAAACACTACGAATTAATTTAAAAAAAATAAGCTTTTTGCAATGTCCGCACATATCAAAAATTACGTGACAATAGTTTTTCTTGGGCAAAGACGTTGCTGCAATCTTGTGGCAACGTCACAGACGTAATACTATGCTGGGCACGCAACCGTTCTGCAACTACAAAACTCTAAATTAGCGCTAGTCAATGTCTTCTAGTATGTCTGTCCAATTGTCTTGTCATCTGTCTCATTTAAATTTGCTATTGAACTTCAATTTCTAGCATCTAAATATGCTATGCGTCGATTCTGAGCTATAATCTTCTTTGTTCTACTCAACATATTACTCGTACATTACATACTATATGCCATATCGAATATATCGCTTGTGTAGAGTATACAAGTATCAGATTTGCTGCAGCTGCAGTTCTTCTATACATTTCTTTTGCATATTTTATACATTTTATTTTGCATCTTTTATTCTTTGCTGCTCATAGACAACATAGACAATTTCCGTGTAATTCATTGCACTGTAAAAACATGAAGAAAAACAACAACAACAACAACAGAAACAACAAGAAATGCATACAAAACTATGTACAACAACAATAAGAACACTGTTTAAGAAAAACATCAACAACAACAACAAATCATAGTTTCGAGCTGCAGAACGCGCTACAAAATGGCAGGCTATAAAAAAAACCAAAATGGCAAGTAGACAAGCAACAGTGGTAAAGCATTTATTTACTGTCCATTTCCGTTTCCGGTGCTTTGTGCTTTGTGCTTATGCTTCTTTGCTGTCTGTCTGTCTGTCTGTCTGTCTGTCTGTCTGTCTGTCAGCTGTGTCTCTCCAAATGTCCTTACACTTGTTTGTTCATTTGCCTGTCCGTCTGTCCTTGAACATACAACATATCTAGCATTAACATCCTGTTTGCTGCTATCTTTATGCGAATTCGTTGAACCAAATGCAAATTGCATAATTTAGTGCGCAAAATTAGTTTATAATCCAATAAGATGTCTCGTTGTCTGTCCATTTGTCTGTGCTGTCTGCATATCGAGATACAAGAAAAAAAAAAACTCATGCTACAAACAAGTGTTAATCAAAATTTGCGTCTACACAATGGATTTGCCACTGATCTGCGCTACAAGCAGCAAAGTCTCTTGACTTCTTAAATCTTTGTGTACAAATTGTAAAATGTTTTCATCCAAAAAGGTTTAACAAGCTAAATTAAATGCTAAATCAGAGTTTAAAATTGCATATGGCTTAAGTTGAATTACAATATGCCATACTAAATAGTTTAAGCACTTTTTGCTTTGACTATCAACGAAGAAGTCTATATTAGAACAATATACTCATCGCGTATTTAGGTTGAATACATTAAGAATGGATGTGGCCATAAATTAAATTGTAAATAAGAACAATACAAAAACTTCTTTACATAAAATGCAACAATCTATAGCAAAATTGTTGCATAGTAACTATTTTCATTAATTAGTGGTATCTAATGTACTATTACAATACCACACAAATATTTATACATACTATGAGTATGTATGGCCTGCGGTCGACTCAATCGGTGTCAATCGCCATAGCTGTCGGGTGTACAAATTAGTTCGGTGCGTTTTCAAAAGATGGCTCTGACTATTCATAGCATGTTTCATAGAAACAGCTGATTTCGGTATTTTCAGAGATGGTGACCGGTGCAGGCTACAATGGTTACATTTGAACCGTGCATTACAAGAGAAACGGAAGCAATACGAGCTATGATAACATGTGACAAACTTACTCATCTGCATGACAAAACTCAGTCTCATGTCGCAGAAGTCGTTAAAAAAATATTTGGAATAATTTGCCGCACCCGCTGTATTCATTGCTTCTTCTTACTACTGATTGTTCCGACAGCTGCAGCACTATATGGCAAAGGTCGTCGGTTCGTTTCTTACGCAGAAATTGAAAATTGGCTCCTAGCTTGGATGGCATCGAAAGAAGAGACCTTTTTTGTTTCGAAAGAACATCGAAAAAAAAGGAAAATAGTACTTTGATTTATCATTTCATTCATTCATTCATTTCAAACGAACTCATTTGTACTTTCAATACAAATAGAATAATAGCAAAGCTCATACAAAGTATAAGACGTAATGTAATCTTCACTCTTTTGTGCTCGTCTTTTCAACTTTTAACTGGCTCTTCACATGCTATCGTTTAATATTTCTATATGTGCGTTTGTATTTTATGTAAAGCATCATAAACAATATGTAGCTAAACGTTTTTGATTTTTCGTGTGAGTGAAGATTATTTACGCCAATATAGTCAACCAAAATATTGAACCGATTTCGATAAAATATACAGATTGTGCACAGCTTTTTTTTCAAAATCGGTTGTAGTATACTGCGAGCATAGCAGCTGTCACAGTAGTCTATTTACTATATTGTATATAGATACATATATTAAACAAAACTTTCCAAGGCATGGCAGTAGCCATGATTTAGTCTGGGTAGGCGTTGTCGTTGGATTTGGTTCTTAGAATAATTTTCTGTTTTTATTCTTTGAGATTTAAAATCGATGACTATATAAGTTCTCATATGATATACAGTATTATCACGAGTGGCAGCATAGAGCGGAATTCGTTTCTTGTGTGAGAAGTATTTTTTTACAGTCGGATCACTTCCCCAACACAAACTGTTTTACATATGTCTGAGTAGTGACATATTTCATTTTATTTTAGAGAGTTTATTCTTCTTTATTCAAGTTTATTCCCTGTTGTGGGGCAAGCACTTTAAGAGAGTAAAACCCAACTTAACCTTCTAATACCTAAAAAATCAATGCACTTTTAAAGTGACATAGTGTATATTATGGGTCTCGTCAAGTACAACATTTCTGCATTATTAAAAATATCAAATATCCCGTTAATTTTAGAGTTATTGTTAAAAATTGCTCCAATTATCATTCAATAACTCCGTAAATATTCAACTGTGTTTAGACTTTTCAGTGGTTTAGAAAAAAGAGTAATACAACTTTCAGTTTTGTGTGTCATGTTGAAATGATAAGTAGTGGTTTGAACGAAAAAGTCTGAAAATTGTAACTCACTTTTACATTTCTTTTGTTTGCTAATAATAAGCCTTCTGACTTGGCTCTTTTCTTCGAAGCGCTTTTCTTCTGTCGATATTTCTCAGTGGAATCATTTACACTATTCATAGCTGAGTTGACCGTAAATTTCTGCGGAGAATCTACAATACACAAATTGAGTTTTTATAGTTATATTCCAAAGCACTTTCTAATATTCCATTCGAAAAGTGGTTTGAACTCTTAAAATTCCATTAGCATTAGCTATTCCATTGTACAGCGTTTAACTATAAATAAAACTAGCCATAATATACATTTATTTAACATCTCACACAATATTTGTAGCAAAACATTTAAATTGCATTAATTTGAACTTAGCGCGGTACTATCAAATCTTCGTCACTTAAGCTGACAATATGTATCTTTACTTCAAAATTGTAACAAATGCTGCCAGCGAAATTGTTCGAAAGCAACCTTTCTCAAATTCTTTAAGTGGAAACCTTGCTGTTTTAGGTAAATGTTGATAATATTGAATTTCTAATGAATTTGTAATGAAAATACTTTAATTGATAGTTAAATGAGAAATGTTGTCGATGTGGCAAAATTGCTGTGCATAAAATATTTGAAATCTTCTTAAAATATAGCAGAACGGGCAAAAAATTAGTTCAAATTCAATCTGTAATTGGTTTTAATGAAATGGCAAACATTTTATACATGCGTAAACTTAAATTTAAGATTTTTGTTAAATAATAAAAATGGAATTATTAAATGCGTTCTTTCTCTCTTACTATTTATGAGTATGATACTATTAGAGTGCCAGCTGCTATTATTTAATATAGGCCCCTATTCGAAACACTTTATAAAATCATTATAGTGATCCTGATAGAGCCTAACAATATATGTGATATGTTTTTCATTGGGATATGAACAGCTGCTCTATGAATTTAAATGTTATGTGAAGTTTATTGAAAACATTGCTTCATGAATAACATCCGAAAAAAATGTTGAACACGCAATTGAATATTACACGTAAACGATGTCCTTTTTTCTTATGAACTGTTTTTTGAATATATCATTTTGTTCTTTTAATATTATTAAAATCAAGATGGTAAGCTGCAGCCGAACGTGCACGTCTTTATGATGCACTGCATCTTAAGCAATGGTCTCCATTTGAAACATTAATACCATTATGAGCTGAATTTAACAAGTTCTGCCTGAGAGACTATAGATTCTAGTTTAAAAATAAAATGCAAAGCCGATAAAATTCACTAAAATACAACGCAAACCATTTCGAATGAAGTTTGGCTTCATGTATATGTATGTTTGCACGGGTGCGCTTGCTGGAATCGATTCATTGGAGCCAATTTTCGAAAATTCTTCCGCCTATTTCGACCGATATGCCGGTAAATTTGCGTAAAATATTGGCTTCGAGCGTTTCTAACTACTTTGACTTCTTGTTGTACACCAATAACTTTAGGTATCTTCAAAGAAATACAAATGAAGAGTCGTCATATTAAAGAAGCAAGATCGTAGTAATTTCTGGGGAGACATATTCACCGTACTTTGATTTCAATTAGTTGATGGTTGCATGGCCTGTAGCGCTATGCTGCCGGAACTACAATTTACGAATAGTGCATGATACTTCGGCCAAAGAAAATTGGTTCTATGGTGGTCTCCATTAACTGTATACACAATTTCAGATTACGCCACATGCACCAACTATGGACAATACTCTAAAATATATCTCCTTTTATAGCCAGAGATTTTTAAGTTTCAAAAAAGTAGATTGTGCGATTTATCATCATTGAACTACATTCTCTAGAATTGTACGCAGAATAAATCTAACATGATTTAACAGCGATTCCAGCCTTGAAACAAAACAAAACATTACTTTAGTTTTTTTTGTGCCATTCCAGTCGCAACTCTCCAAAATGTCATAGAAAATATGACAACATAGTCGAGTTCCTACGGGATGGTCATGGTGAACATATTTTATTTAAAATAGTTCTCCATAAATAGGACTATTGTATGGTCTTTCAAGTGGACTCAAATATTTGGCAAAATTTAAATACGTTTTTTATTTATTTAAAAATAAAAGTAGAAATCCTCTGAACAAAACACCCTACACAAAAGAAACTTCAGTGGAACGGAAGCATTAATAGCATTCACACGAAGCTTCAAGCTGTCAACTTAGCAGCTGTATTTGAAGAATCTAGCAACCCCAAAAGTAGGCGTGGCATGCACCTTGATAATTATTTGAAGTGTTCGTCCGTATGAAGCCAACATGTCAAATAACAAGTTGATTTTGCCTGAAAAATCACAAAAGTGGGTGGTGAGTTTGCCCATAAAAAGGCGAATCACACATATTTCTCTATATGTGAAGCGTTCGTTGATAATATGCCAATATATATATATATATATATATATATATATATATATATATATATATATATATATATATATATATATATATATATATATATATATATATATATATATATATATATATATATATATATATATATGAAATATTAAGTTTCTATAAACTGTAATAAGAATGTTTCTCATACAAAATACGAAAAATGCGCGATTCATTTTGAATCGGTACTACCTCTAAAAAGGGGAGAGGGCCAAGCCTCTTAATATTAATGTGAAGTGTTCGTTCATAAGAAGCCTTCACTTCAAATTTTAAGTCGAGATTGAGTGCAATAAAAACGTTTTCTAACCAAAAAACAATATATATATATATACATTTTTTTAAGGTGACAGATAGCTATAAAAAAGTTTCATAAAAAAAATCAAAATTTGGGGGGAGGGGTTTGGTTTGTGTGACTGCAATAAAAATAACTCTGAGTGATGGATTTCAGCTGGATATCTTAAAAACTGATCCCTAAAAAATGATTCAACTACTACTAAAAGGACAGATGGACGGACATAGACTCGTCTCGTCGATCTGATGAAAAATGTACATTTATATTTATGTATGCTGTGTTTCTATTTAAAAAAGCAAAATAGATAGTACCTTATGCTTCGCCTTTTACAGCAGCGGCCCTATGCTATGTTCCTCAAGCCGATAAAAGGACTAAGAAGACCAAGAAACTAATATGTACCATATATGCTAAAGTAGCACGCTCTTGACAAATTTGTTTGCCTTACAATAACTACAAAATGGCGGCAGGTTCATATGAAGGCTATTCCTTATAGTGGAATTGTCACGCTAATTTCATAAATTTTGTCTAAAATGCGAATTAGAATTACAGTCTATATACCCAAATTTAAAGGATTTATGCTTTGTAAGCAATACGACTTTTAATGCTAGTCAAAAATATCGTGTATATACACTTAGTGTGGTCTGGCTTGCCACCTTCTGGTCTCTTATATTCATTTGTACAAACTTAATATACATTAAATAAATAGAAAAAAAAAAAAAAAAAACAGATACACCAAACTTAGTATCTATGAGTATACGTATATACGTGCTCACTTTCACTATGACATTTCTTAACCACATAACACACATAATTAAATTAAAACTGCATTAAAATATTTCTCTAAAATTATCGCATTACTTTATGAATTCAATATATTTTTATTTTTATTAAAAGTTTTTCAAGCGTAAATCAAACCAATATGCCAAGCCAACCATTATTAGCTTTATTTAATAATCAAACCAGCAGCTGGTTCACCCTTTTAATTCTTTAATTTAATCAAATATATATACATATATATATAGCAGAAAAATTGATTATGTACAAGTATCTATGTATCTATGTACCGACATACATATGTAGTAATGTTTAACAATTATATACAAACTGCTAATTAGACAAAGTATCTTTATACATTTAATTTTCAGTTTTGAACTCAAAAAACAAATATAAGGCATATTCGAACAGTGTTGCCAGATATTTGGTAAGTTTAGCAATTTTTAAGTTCAGTTTGCTGTTAATTTCAGTTGAAATTTGTAGATATTTGAGACTATTTTGCGTCTGAGCATTGCTTCAGGACAAAAGTCTTTCGACATTGTGAATGTTCAGCATTTACGTAAAGGGTCTACAAATAAGAAAAAACGAACTTGGAAATGAAATAAACAAATCAGTTTTGTACCAAAGTTCTTTGGGATAACTTTGTTTGATGTGTATGAGATTTAAGATTTTAATTACCACTTTATTCCAGCTGCTTCGCTCGAATGTTTCTATTTATTTAAAAGCATAACTTAATTTGAGAGGAAACTGCTTAGCTACTCCAAACAATTGTCCAGTGAAACTCTTTTCATACGAATATTTATCTTTCTGTATTAAATAGTTTCAGAGATACGACGACTTCTCTGATAAGATGCATTTTTCCATTGGTACTTAAACTTCCCGATGTGCTTTACTTATGCATCAAATCGTATGCCTCTGTATCAAATAGTTGCTGAGAGATGACGAATTTTGTTCATCTCTTTTTTTTTTTTTGGGGAGGTAGTGCGTTGTACCGTTTATTTATTTTTTTTTTTTTCAATTATGAAATAGCATCAAACCTTCTCTTAATAGTAAGTAACACACTCTATAAATTTCATAGCGTTCAGTCAGTCTTCAATAGAAACTTGCTGAGATATGCCGCAATTTGTTTCTTTCTCATAGAAAGAGGGGAACGTGCGTTGCAGCGTCCCTAATTTGTACAACGATATCAAAGTCAAATGCCTGCTGCTGTTCGAAAGTAATTTAGTGTATGTAATTCTTAACGATCGCTTAAATAGTTGCTGAGATATGAAGCATTTGGTTTTTTTTTTTCTTATATTGGGGCTTATATTGGGGCGTGGCACCGCGCTTTTTTTCAAATCATTTATGGTCTACGGCACTCAGGCATAGCGTAACTTTTTATAAGTGAAAGAATTTTTCGTATCGGTTCAGTAGTGCCAGAGATTAACTCCAACATTCATAATATTAGTGTACGCAGGTAGTTAAGTAAGCAGCAGGTGGGCTGTGTGTAGAATTAATTGAAGTTATAGTGCACTCACATTTTGTGTTTTAAGTTTTAAGATACTATTACAATAAACAGTTCAAAAACTGTTGCTTGTAACATTAGTCTTCACATGGTTTTAGTAGCTTCGTAACTTCAAATCAAATCAAATCAAACAAATGAATTACAAGTAATTGAAGTTCTACTCGAATTTAGTTCATGTACGGCGATGCATGGAAACGTAATTAAATGCCATGTTTAACACTCACCTGCAATGCCTCATAATAGTATAAGCGAACAATCAGCTTTATAGTACTGTCTCACATGGGGCAAATTGATGTTGTACACTCTCAGCTAAATAAAAATAGCTTATTTATTATTTATTTGCAGCACTTTTATATTTATATATTTCATAATTTATAAACTACTTCAAAAGAGCTTCATTTGGCAGAAAACTATTTTTCTAAACACTTTTGCACAGAAAAAAAAAAACAAAAACAAAAAAAAAATAATTTTTATTTACTATTTTACTTTAAACGAATTACGCAAAAGACAAAAAAAAAATACACAAGCGCGAAATTTAGTTTTTTCTTTAATTTATAAAAAAAAAAAAACACCGTTAACTTATGTACCGTTAATAACAACAAACTGTTCTAAATCAGTATTCTCGCTAAACGGTATTCTCGCACTTGCTATCATACGTTTTACCGTTCTGCATTTCACGCGGCGCAGTCAAACCGAACCGCATCAGTTGGAAAACACGAAAAGACTAAATTGTAACAGCAGCAGATTTTGCACAGTTCGGCACAGCACAGCACAGTACAGCACAGCACAGCAGCCGCCTTTTGCTTGAATCGTTTTGCGCGAATCGTTGGGTTACGTTTCGTTTTCGTTTCGTACCATGCACGAGTGATGCTGTGTCACGTCACACAGATGTTATGTTGCCTGCAGCCGAACCAAACCAAACCAAACAGCTGTTCTACTATTTTGTTCTATTCTATTGTGTTGCATGGATTGTGTGGCATGTTGCAAGCCAAACAAAACGAAATGTTGCACGAAGGCAGTGAAATGCTGCCGAAGCGAAGCGATTTAAACAAGAGTAAGAGAGTCTGTGCAGCTGCTTTGAAATTTGGTAAATCTCTTCCGTTTTTGTACTCAAATGAAAGAGAGTGCAGTGCGGTGGCAATTTATTAGCGAAATAGTAGTATAATCTAAGAAATATCATCAACTAATTAATTAATTTTTTTTTTATCTATATTTGTTAACTTATAATTAACAAGACAAAATGCTGACTTTAGTGAAACCGAAGCTTAAATTGGAACAGCAATGAAAAATAATCAACATGTGAATACACTAGCTTAAGATGTTCTATATAGCTAAGAACTACTCATCTATGTCCATATATTTAACTAGTGTGTGTATATAAGTCAGGGGCGGCACCAAAACCCTCTCTTGAGGAGAATTAATAATGACAATAATAAAAGAATAGCACAAAAACCGAAAAAGGGTTTTAAAAAACCTTTGTCAAAATAAATATACAGGGTGTCTCAAAAGAAAGTTCACAATTAAAAAATCGATAAAAAATAAAGTTATTGAAAAAATGTTTATTACATATTAAAATAAACCGTTGCGTTTACGGCATTCATTTAGTCGAGCACTAAAATTTCCTATGACGACTCAGCAGCTATTCCCCGTGATGGCTGCCCTTTCGTGACGGATATTTCCTTTCAATTGTGCCAGGGAAGTCGGTTTGTTGCCGTAAAATTTAGATTTGACGTAACGCCACAGGAAAAAGTCCATAGGGGGTTAAATCGGGACTTCGTGGAGGCCAATTTATGTCACCTCTCCTAGAGATCAGCATCCTGAGGCTTTAATTCTTACACCAACTGAATTTTGTAGTGGTGCAGCTTTAAATCTTTGTGTAAAATGCGGAACAATGATGATGTATGCACGTTTAAAGCAACAGCACGCTTCCGAATTGAAAAGTCCGGGTTGTCACGAACAGACTGAGTAACACTGTCTACGTTTTCGAACGTTCTCGGAGACCTTGGACGCCCGGATTTTGATTTTTCAAGCGTTGAACCGGTCTCTTCAAACTGTTCGACCCATTTTTCAATGAGTCGAGGGTTTGGCGCATCATTTAAATGACGTACATGTCGAATACTGCAGAATTGTCTACGCGCTACAGTCGCTGAATTACCGTTTTTGTAAAACTCACGTACGCACAACGCACGGTCCGCTCCGTAGAAAAGCTCCATAGCGACTAAATTCCCAAAAGCTAGGCTACCGATTGACATACCCGCCGCGCTCCTCGGAATAGTTGCGTTCACGCAATCAGCAAATCAAATGTGAACTTTCTTTTGAGACACCCTGTATTATTAACCTTCGCTTTCATGAAGTCTACCAGCGTAAATATATACATGATGATTTCATAACACATAGTACAGTGCTTTTATTACTACTCATAGAAAAAAATCTTCTTACATTTATCAAAGATTATACGAAAAACAATGGTTTTTATAAACGTTTTCTTCTTAATTTAATCAAAGATGATAAGAATAACAATATTTTATAAACGTAACTTGCGTTTTTCTGACGTGTAGCCAACGTAACAGTCCTGACACTTCGTGTGTGTGATGCTGTGTACATTTGATGCATGCTTGATGAGTAAATCGCTTCTTTTTGTAGTCACAGTAACACATGTAAGAAGCACCTGTGTGCTTGATACGGCCAGTAGCATCTCGTTCTGGCTGTCTTGATGTAAAATTAGCTAGCTACCTATGGGTTTTCAGATTTTAACACTACTATGCGGATTGTTTGTGAGGTAAATTATTTATGCAGCTAGAGCTGAAATGTCCAATAAATTGAAAAACATCGTATATTGAGACACCGTCGTATATTGAGACACCATTTTGTCCATAGTATCCACACCGCCCATGGTGGAATTGTAATAAAATATAATTTCCGGATTTTGCTTTGTACCAGACACAATTGCATCACGATTCATTGACGACAGTAAAACAACGGTCTTTCCCTTTGCTGGAACGTGGGATGCCATTGTAGCCCTGGGCCCAAACGCGAATTTGCTGGAAAATACTACACGGTTTTTGGAAGCTTTAAATTCTTCGGGCTTCGCTTGTTATTCTTCAAATGGCCAATAATGTTCATTCTACACTCTATAAGATCTTGTAACAACAGCAGCGAAGTGAAAATTTTTATCTACTTTTACATTTCGCCTTGATTTACGTCTCTGCAATGGCCTTCTTTCCGATGTAAATTTGTCCATTGAGAGGATAAAAATTAGTTGAATCGCAGTCCCACCAAATCTTAATATCATATTTTGCTGGTTTTGATGGTTTTGATGGTATGATATATTGGGTGAACTTAGTACGACCTCGATATCCGAATAACTGCTCCTCTACAGTAATACATTCATATGGCCTGAAATGCTTTTTCAAATTTAAGTTGATCATTTCAAATAGACGTCCCTTATCGGAGCTGCTTTATTCTTGGCCTGGCGGCCAACTCTTGTAACATAATTGTCATAACTGTCTGTAATTGGATTCCAAGTAACAGACTCTTGATTTGGATTATTTGAGTTCCATTGACGGTAAAAGTCGTCAACCTTTTTAAGCAAAAAAATGTATCCGTTGGCGATAATTTTTTTGTACTTGGAAGAGGCTTCATTGTAGACGGTTCACGAATGATGTGTTATGGTCACCTTGACGATCAAAAGCATTACTTTTTTATACCATTTGCTTCCATCTTTACTACTATAGTAATCTTCATTAAATGGGGAAACTGTTGAACGACCCAACCCTAGTTTGCGTATATGCACTCTCTGTATTTTGGCATTAGTCGCAATTGGATTAGTCGTTTCTATATTGAGATATAACTAAAATAGTGAACGTACCCTGCCAAAAAAAGGAAAACTACAAAAATGCATACTGTGAAAATGTCGCTGGTCTATCTGGTAAAATCATAAATCGAAAAACATAAATGTACCGTTATCTTTTTTTAATCTGTAATTTGTAAATTATTCAACGGATCAATTGTATGAAATGTATGAATATTTCAAATTCACCAATAACATAAGAATGCTGGCTCTGACCGATTGATTCACTATCTACGCACAGCGGAAATCGCTAATGCTAGACAGTAGATTTCTGGATAGTATCGTAGCTCCTCTCTTTTTTTAGGCGTGGTTTTGGGAAAACCATCAATAAACGGTGTCAAAGATTTAATGTGGGGGAACATATTTTTGAGAGGGTTGGCTTTTATATTGTGCTCCTTATAATGAGAAAAAAATCAGTAGTTTGTCATTGCGAATGGCTTTACTGTTTTTAAAAATATTCTCCCAAAAGATCTATACACTTTTGCATACGTTTGAAACAATTTTGAAGCACTTTGCCACTAGCGTCCAGCGCATTAAATTCCAGCGGCTGCACTGGGCTGGTCACCTCATCCGGATGAACCCCGAAGCTCCAGCACTTAAGGTTCACGACGGAAACCTAAACTTGATTGTTGGACAGCGTCAAAGAGGACGTCCGAACTTAAGATGCCAATATCAAGTCTTTGATGACCTAAAGAAGCTCCGGATTGCCAACGACTAGCGCCGGCGTGCACTAAACTACCTTGACCGATAGACGATTGTAGCGCCACCTAAAGTAAGTAAGTAAGTAAGAGCTGGGCTCTATTCGAAATGTGATCCCATTACTATACATTTGACTTTATAACTTGTGTCTCAAATGCGGTTATAAAATATGGGAATTTCTCAGCCGGTCAAATAACATATGCTGTTTCATATCAGAAGTGCATAAGAGACTTTGTAAGATCATGCCTATTACCTTCTAATAATACATAAAAAAGCCATGCAAGATACTATAAATCCGAAATTGAATTATGGGTCCTGCTCGCTGATGTGAACAACAAACATGAGGTAATGAGGTATTTGAGGTAATGTTAGCTTCACGAAAGATGTGGCATCCTTTAGTATTATGCTGATTAAGAATTCACCAGAACACGCTCCAATACAAAACAAAGAATTTTGTAACAAATCTAGCAATGCATATTCTGACAAGAAATTCCACAATTGAGCTCTAATTCATAATAAAGTACACCCTCTAGATCCGGGTTGCCAAACAGTTTGAAATAGAAGAGTACATACCATATTTTTATTGCTTCTCTACTCCGTTTATGTAAAATGATAACAAACAACAGGGAAATTGTTTGTGTAAATTTCGCAGGTTGATGCAAAGAGCTGCGTTTATGTGTGTGCTGTCACTAAGAATTTTGGTACAAGCGCTATACTCTGTGCTATATGCAGAAATATAACGAAAAGCGATGAAATTTTTTTGTGTAATTCATATGATTAAGACAAAGAGCAGCGTGTGTATGCAGCAATGCTTACAGCAACAAATGTACATGAAGACCATACGGCGTGGAAACCTCTGTTCTAGATCTTCTGTACTCTATTCTTCGCCTAACTACTTTAGGGTTGTTTGTGTATATGAACTATCAGAGAACTCCTTTGCTTTGCTTAACTCGCTTAACTAATCAGCTGTAAGAAAAACCAATTGGAAATATAAATCTAATATTTCTATACGCTTTTAACCACTACGATCAAATGCTTCACAAGCCATGCAAGATTTTATATTGTATTTGAATTGGAAGTACTTCATAATTTACAATCCGAACTAACTTGCCTGCCAAACTCATTTAAAAATCATTACAAACACATTTACATAAATATTTGAGTATACAAATTTTAGCCTCTACTAATCAAAATCAGCTGCTGCATTAACTTAACCTCAAAATTGCATTATTCTAGCGTTTGTCGACTATTCCCAGCGTACTACGGAAACTGTTTCCAGTATATAAATTTCATAAAAATGCAAAAGTCAAACTGAAAGTGAGGCCAGGCCGCAGCATCCACGTTCCGCTTTTGACTCGCCTCTATTTGGATTGTGAAAACTGTTTAACCCGTTTGTGTGCGCTAGTAAAAGAAAGAAGAACAAAACAAAACAAAACAAAACAAAAAAAAAAGTATAAAAAGGAAAAACAGGAGTAGTAAATTTTACAAAAGTAAAGCACAGCAATACAATGCATGATGAAGTGCCACCAAAAAGTAAGTTGTTCCTGTTGGCCACCGCTGCCGCATTACTCAAAGGCACATTGCCATGCACACACAGATACACACACAAGGCCACAAGATCCATGCCGAAGTAGCGCCGAAGTAGGTCACAAGGATAACCATTAATTTATAATCATTTCCAACTAAGATTTTCATGAAATTCGTTTTATACGTTTTTTTTGTTGTATTTTTTTGTACTTTGATACCCTTTATGCATAATGTGAGCAAGAGTTCATTAGTTTGTTGTGTAACGTTTATAACATTTATTATATAGCACTCTGACGACTGCCTAAGACTACTAATTGTACTACACTGA
Source organism: Leucophenga montana (assembly GCA_035044765.1). Lineage (NCBI taxonomy): Eukaryota > Metazoa > Arthropoda > Insecta > Diptera > Drosophilidae > Leucophenga > Leucophenga montana. The sequence continues at coordinate 27,321 of JAWNNQ010000050.1, forward strand.
CTCGCGAGTTTCGCTCTTTATTTATGTAACCAGAATCCGAGGTTAACGCAGCAGTTGAGGTTTTCAGACTCAGACTCAGAAGTGAGTTGAGTTGAGTTATTATTCCGAAAAAGAGACCTCTTCGCTCAGCTGGTAATTAAGTTTTGTACACTCAGTGAAACAGCTGATTGCATAAGTTGGCTCAGAAGGGCATAAAATAATGTTACAAAATCAAAAAAGAAGAAAATTTAAATATTAAATTTCGCACGATTGCAAAAAACAAATTCAAACTGAAAGATTAGATAAAAATGATCCTTAATGGAAAGAATAAGATATAAATGTAGAAGGTTTTGGAACTGAGCGTTATTTACTAACTAACCCAAGGATCAAGGCCAGTTGCCAAGCACAATGAGAGGATACACACTCCACACCATCCGACTGTCTCCAATGTTATTGATATGTCTAATAAACTTTTAGTCGTAATAATTATGTCCGTCTGTATATATTTTGTATGTACGAACACCCGGAACTCAGAGGCTATGAAATATAGAGCAACCAAACTTTTCCCCGATTTTTTCCCACTTTTGAGGTTATGTACAGGATGCAAAACAGTTTTGTGCTCTATCTCTCCAGTTACATCATTTAGTACTACTCTTACTCTTTATTTAAGAGTTCAAGAGATCAATTACGATTTATTTTTTTTTGCAAAGCTATGGCTATTCGAAATTACGAAATATATTCCTTAGACGTAATTCGGGTACATAACCACAAATATCTCAAAATCCTGACGTGATGGATCAATTCCTCGGGACGGATTCGGATTCTACGTAGCAATTGCTTCGGAAATGACCCTAAGTCATGTTGACCTGTGTAATCTGTAGAATGCCTAAAAACAACACCAATTTAAACTTTTTTTTAGCGTGAAGGAGTCGACTTATGTCGAGGTATGCGTTCGTTCGTTCGTTTGTATGCTGCAAAATCACTTTGTCGTGCCTTTCGTCGTATTCCGGCCGTTTTTGCTTCAGTTCGCTGCTCAAACGCATAAGTTGAGTCCGTCAGCGTTACCCCGTGATCGTTTCATTCGGTTTGAGCAGCTCGTAGTAGATCACGCCGCGTTGGTCCCAACAAATACAGAGCATAAGCTTCATGCCATGCATATTCGGCTTTGCGAAGGATGTTGATGACTGTACGGGCAAAATCGCGCGGCTTCAACTCGTATGGCACGCAGTTTCCCTGTTTTCGAATCAATCCCATGGCTTTCGGACGTTTGCTGACTGTCGCCTCTTCCATCCACTTCTTATGATTCTGACAACTCCTGACGCGTTTGGTATTGGTCCAAATAGAGCAATTATTCCCATTTTTCGTCTTCAAACTTTTTGGGTTGACCCGGCCATTCCTTATTTACGAGCTCAAAATCACCACTTTTAAAGCGACCAAACTCATCCGACACAATTGTTCAGTTAGAACATGCTCGCCGTAATCTTCCACTAAGATTCGATGACCCTCGGCCGCACTTTTCTTCATATTAAAGTAATGAAGAAGAACTCCCCGCAAAAACTCTTTATCTGGCAAGAAATTCGACATGTTCGAGGCAATATTTAGTATTGTTGTTTACGTTTCAAACAAATGACACAAGCAGCCAAAGACGCTCATTGACAATAGGTGTTAGCGGCAAGGTTCATATACTAGTGGCAGCCTCTTGTATGAAACGCTAATTATTAATTCAAGGTCTCTCGGAAAAAATTTTTTTTTTTTTTTAAATTTGTACAAATTTCCTGATTTGAGCAACCTTTTGAATATTTTTCGAAATAAAATCATTATTATTGCTGAACTTAGCTGATTAAGACGTATATTTTCTAGTTATATAATTAAAAAAAAATATAAAACAAAATATTAAATAGAAAAGAAAAAAAATATCCTTGCATGCAGAACTAGCGTTTTTGTTTACCTACGTTAGCGGTCATCCAAGTATAAAACAGATTGAGGGTTACGGCTACAAAGTAAAGTTAGCATGGAAGCACAAAGCGAAATGAATGCCTCAAACAAAAAGTGTGGGACACCAAACAATGTGTGTGAATCAACCGGAAAGAAGGTATCGGCGCAACAGCCAGAAGTGTTGATTAATCCTGATGAACCATTTTTGGAGCTAACATCTGAATCAAATAAAGGAGAAGAAGTAGCTTTGGTAAGTGAAAATTTTGTGCCGATTCCCGATTCGGAAAAAACGCATACTGAAGAAAACGCTGACGATGACAAAAATTGGGCAACCCAAGTCGGTTTCATTGATAACATTATGTCATTGAGCACAATGCCAGCACATAGATCAACAATGCTACTCGAATCGGGCTATGAGGAATTACTTTCAAAAGAGATTGACAGCGAAGAGTCTAGTTCAACAATGTCATGGAGAGACGATGATAATATGTGTTCAGTTAAATATAAACAAGCATTTTTAGTCAACTTTAGTAGTTTGTCAGACTTAGGCCTAAAACCCGAGTTAGGCGCATCTACTACAAAACCAAGTGTGAAAGAAGGCCATTCAGAAGAGGCGCTATCTCTACAAGATATTGGTGACTTCGTAGATCCTTTAACCGATGTAAAAGAATCGTCAACTACAGAAAGTATGTCTGACATTTCTGACAAATCAGTAGAAACAGAACCACTCGATGAGGAACAAGAACCCGTTGACGATGCTGAATTAAGCATGCGTTCCTCAAGTGTGCCAGTTGTACAAGATATAGATGAGTATAGAATGAAAGCATTTGTGACATTTCAACCAACTGTGGAGAATCCGCAAGAAAGAGTTCTACGCGAAACTGAATCAATGAAAGAATTGCGACCAATACGCTCAATATCTACACAATTTGTTCATGATTTAATTGACGAAACAGTGAAAAAAGTGGAACTTCTTGACGAGCGCCAAAAACTGGAGCAAAACATGAACAAAGCAAAGTTAATAGATAAGTTGATGTTACTCATAGCGAAGCATATGTCGGAGAAACAATACAATACGAAATTAAATCAAAAGGTAGTCGAGTATTATCGCAGTGGAGAGAACAATCGTTGCTGCGTACCGCTAAAACCCAGTGAAACACTGGCTCAAATAAGCAGATATAGAAAAGGATTGAAACACTTCGATTATTTAATGGGCTATGAAAAGTTATTAATACAACGAACCAGAACTATAATCTGGAAAAAATATAACTAAACTAAGCTGCACATCACAATAAATGAACTAGAATTAATGCAACGTAAGGATATATACAAAAAAAAAATGTAAAAGAATTATCTAAAAAGGAGAAATTGTTACAAAAAATGTTTGTTCTATTTTAATCGAATTGTATGTATTATGATTATATTCTAATATAATTATATACGATAAATTATAATTATATTAGAATATAATTATATAATAAAGACCAGCGTCGTATTAATTGCATATGTACACGTTTTCCTTTATACTCGTCACACAGAGTGTGAATAGAATTGCATCATAATTTTGTCGCAATGTTTGCAACGCCTCAATGAATGCATCCTCCATTGAGGAATCGGTGGTCGTAAGCTTGCTGGCATAAACCTTAGACCCCAACGAAAACTATCCAACGATGTTAACTCATTTGAACTACACGACCTATTCCGAGCGGTATAGTGTAAGTAAAAAGAATGTATACATATAAGTGTCTCGTATGTATTTATGTATGGAATACATACTTCGTTTCTCTGCTTACTTATGTCTCTTATATCTCTCTTTGTACTATCATTGATTGTTAAAAAAGTGAAAGACGAACGAACGAATGACACAGATCTACAAATACCGGGGTCGTGTCAGTTGTTGAAAAGCTGAGGGGCATTTCCGTAGTAATTGGCTGCCTAGAATCCGAATCCGGGTTCAGAATTGGCTCATCTCATCTGGATTTTGAGTAATGTAATGTAATGTAATGTAATGTAATGTAATGTAATGTAATGTAATGTAATGTAATGTAATGTAATGTAATGTACCCGAAAAACGGCGTTTTGTGCTACTATTGAGGCTATGTACAGGGTGCAGACAATTGTTGTGTTCTGTCTCTCCAGTTACATCATTCAATACCACTCATACCCTTTAAGTTAAGAGTTCAAGAGATCAATTACGTTTATTTTTCGCGAAGTTAAAGCTATTCGACGTTCTGTGTAAACAAAATAATGTTCCTTATTCCTTTCTCTCGCATTGAGGAAATATATATATATATAATATATAAATATATATATATATATATATATATATATATATATATATATATATATATATAAAAGCCGGCTTTTTCGCAACAAAATTCTTTAGTAATTTTGCGTCGCTCAATACGAATCCGGTGTCGGATTCGCGAATTCCCTAACGGTTCCGGAATGGTCGTCAAAAAACAATCACTTGGCTGCGGAGTAGTTTGGAATTTCTGCCCTAGGAGACTGATGCGGTTACATCCCAGTGCCATATGACAACGCTAATGTAGCAGATTTTTCTCTTTAAGAAGGAGTTATACTAATTATTTGTTACATTTGATCTGATCTCTTGTAACATTGTTTCGAAGCTACCACATTTGCCAAATTTCAAAACTAAAGTCAGTTCCAGTATTGTGAAACAGAGGGAAAGTTTGGAAAGAATTTTAGCTTTTTGGTACGACACAAAACTAGCTTTTTATACCATTCACACATACTTCCTTCCGTCTGTCTGTGTGTTGCTGCGTAATATTTTGTATCACGTTTTGAGATATTTGACTGAAATCCTCTATGGAGGCTTATTTTGGTCCTAAGCAGAAAAAATATTCATATAAATATGCCATGCTCTTTTTTCGGCATACCTGCACACAAATCATGCACTTCATCCGCCCACCTTTTTGGTTTTGTTATGAAAAACTTTTTTATTACAGTGGATGTTAATTTAAAATTTGATATGGAGTCCTCTTAAGAATGAATGCCTCACATATTTATATCAATATGCGTGCCACGTCCACTGAGAGAGCTAGTTCCTATACAAACTCACCGCACAGTTTTGTATTCAAAATAAACAAATTTTGTAGTCAATGTCAACTTGAAGTTGAATATGTTGGTTTCTTATGGTGAGAAGCTTCACAGCCAGTTTTACGAATAGTTCCATAAAGATTCAACATTCACATTTAAGTTGTTAGGTTTAACAAAAAAACTTCTTCATAGCTGCTAAGAACACTGTTTGAACTTTTGTGTGTGAATGGTAATATTGCCAATCACAAAATTATTGTTTTGTTTTGTTTTCTTTATGCTCAATAAAAAATTTAAAGTGTATAAATGTTTCGTTTCAACCAAAAGCTGAGATATTTCTTATAGCTTTTGCTAGCGCTCGTTTTGTCGTTCGTTAACAAATTTCCATTCATCATGCACGCCTCAGAGTTGGCAGCACCTAATTCGGCACCCACCCGCCTGCCTATGGTAGACTTCCCGTCATTACTTGATGCAAAAACTGCCACAAAGCAGCAAAGCAAAGCCAATTTCCCTCACTTTTCCTACATTTTTTTCTTTCTTTCTTTCTTTTCTATTTTTATATTTTTGGTGAGGAAAACTCAAGCGCCGCGAAATTATTTAAGTTTGGCGCAAAAACGCCAACAAAAAATGTAAGTAAAAGACAACAAGAAGCAGCTAGATACATGTTAAAAAACAGCACACACACACACACACACACACACACACTCGCACACACATACGTACACAATGACAAAAGACAAAATAAATAAAAAATCAAGCGAAAAAATCACCAGCGAACGCCATGCATCAATCAAAGCTGCGCGGTAATGATTATCCGAATCTTCGTTTAGTAGCAAGGAGCAGCAGGATACGGCAACAGAAGCTGTTGAAAGCAGCTAGTTGTCTATGTAACTTCGCGATACTTATTAAACTATAGTGCATTGTGTTTATCCTGCAACGAAGTTTTCAGTTTAGTTTCAATTTGGCGCATTTGAAATGCACAAATTCCGCACGCTGCTGTGCCAGCAGGTAAACTCATTTAGAAAAGAAAGACTAAAAAAAAAATAGAAAAGTAGCTAAAGCATACTCAATTAGTTCAATAATTTGTTAAATGCCATAACATTATAGTAAGTTAAATGAATGAGCATACTTGTAGCATGCTGAAGTGTTGCATCCTTATTCACATTCTCCATTGGCTTGTGAGCAGATTCAGCAGCAACACAAGAGTAAATTTCCCTCTGATTGTTGTAAACAAAAAAATGGACTTTGTTGCATCAAATTTTTGTGTTTGCAAAATGTTGCAGGATAAAGTTGCTGCAGCACATTTTCAGCTAACAGAATGTTGCCCAAAAAGGCTGTTAAAGTTCTGCAAATTGATGCTTCAGTTTCTTTGTAATGGAGATTCTTTTGTAGCTTTAATTTAAAGCAGATTAAATGCTTTAAATTTTTGATTAACTCAGTGTAAAGGAACTGTGTAATTCAATAATAAAATGCAATAAAACGAAATCACTGCGAAAGGTTCCTTAAGAAAAGGGAAAATCATTTGTAATATAATTCCCTAGAGTTTTTTTAATGTACAATTTGCCAAACGGCAACAGATGTCATGGAATTATAGTGAATTGCAACGGAAATTTTTTTATAAATGAAGAAGTTTCATGTCTTCTGCCAGTTGCACGCATATATGTAATGTGACATTTGGAAGAAAATACTTCACAGCTGCCTGGAAAATACATTACGAGTATTATACGCTGTCCAAAAAATGCTCTCACTGCAATTGAAAATAATGACTTAAAGCAATGGAGTATCCAAGAGGTTCTCAAAGGTGTTTTTTAAGTAGTTATCGGTATATAGGTGTATTTTGTGAGCGTGCCATTAAAACTTGATCTGTACGTAAATCAGGTGAGTCGGAAAACCTATCAAATCCATCTTTTATAGTCTCCGAGGTTTTGACGGACGGCCAGACGAACATAGCTAAATCAACTCTATTTTTTGTTTCTGAACAATAATGTACGAGTAACTGAAAAACGTATGCCTGTATATTCTTTGGCACACTTTAGTGAGTAAACCATGCATTTGCGCGATGTGGTGTAGGTGACTGATGCATCACACCATTGGAATTTTTTCGCACAAAATACGATAATTTGGTTTATTGACCAAGACACTGAGGTAGAAGGAAACATTATGAGTGGTACGACATTAAAGAACTTATCTGTTAAAAAAATCGCCCTTCATTTTCAATGAGCGATTTTGTGGCATATGTAACTTTGTGCATTGGAAAAGTATCTGCTTTCCCAAACTTCCAGTCGAAAACTTCCTGACATGTGTTCCACTGGAAGCAATACAAAAATAAGCATCGAACAAAGATCCCACATTAAATTGAATTTTTGACTTGGTAAAACTGTCACCCAAAATGCTTCAACTGAAGCTGGAGATTATTTATCCCATGGCAGAGTTTATGAGTGGTATATACACTTCAAAAAGGGTCGTCAAGACACAATTGGGGAGCAACAAATTGACCAATCAAAATGCATAATCGCCGTAGATTCCATCAAATTTGTGCCTTTCTTTCCAGCGCAAGTCTACGTCACATATAGTTGGCCCTATACCAAAACACTTGTTTGGCCATCATTGGAACCAAAAACACCAACTATTCTTCCCGAAAACTTGCAATTCTGCTGCAGAAAATGTTTTTTCTTAAATTTCTTGAATTTCTAGACTGCAAACCTGACTGGATTGATAATTTTATTGTTTCACTATTAGGTGTTCGGTCCGTTTCCAAAAGATAGCTATGACTGTTCAGGGTAGCAGCTGATTTCGGTAGTTTCAGAGTGTTTAGACAGCAGCATTTGAGAAAGGTTTTAGTTTTCAGCTTTCATTGGAAAAAGGGCTGCTAAAGCGCATCGAATACTTGTGCAAGTTTATGGTGATAATGCTCCAACTGCTAAATCATATAATATAACTCCAGTCGAAACATAAATAAACCATCGCTATGACGGACCAATTTTCGAAACAATTTGATACTTTAGTGCTTGATTTGCTTCTTTTCATAGGAGTTTCCATAACAATACTCGAATCGCAATCTTTGGAATCTTCACAAATCGCCTCAATTTACAATGCAAACAGTTTATTAAAACTTCGAATTATTTCCAACGATTTAAGAGTCTAAAGAAGAGCAAAAGCGGTTGCGTGAAAAAGGACATTTCAGATTCAGCATCAAAGAGAATATAACCCCAAAATGCGACTCCAGTGACTGAGTGACTTACTAACTGATTGACCTAGCGCAGTTTATACTTTTTTTTTTTGTTTTTTGTTTTTGGCACTTGTATATGAAAACACATGAAGTGATAGCAACAGCTACAATAACAACAACAACAATGGCAAACATTAGCAAGGACGAAATGCAGCAGGAGCAACAATTTCGCTGCCAATGGTTCTAATAACAAACAATTAATTTATGTTCCTCTTAGACATGTACACACACACACACACACCTTGGCTACATGCACAGACACACATGTATGTGGTTTTATCTATCTCTCTCTCTCTCTCTCTCTCTTGCTGCATTAGTCCTTTCGAGGTTTTTGCACTTTTTATACCATTCACACATAGTGTGAAATGGAATTATCAGTTTGTCTGAAAGTTTGTAACGCATTAAAGGAGCCATCGTAGACCCCATAAAGTATATGTATATATTCTTGATTAGCTCGACGAGACGAATCGATCTAGCCATGTCCGTCTGTCTGTCTGTCTGTCCGTCTGTATGTTGAAATTTTGCGCATACACTTCTTTTTACTGAAGTTTAATAGAGAGTCAAGATTGATCCGCCACGCCCACTTTTTGGGGTAGCCCCCATACAAACTCATCGCCCACTTTTGACTTTTTGTATGAACAAAATTTTTATTGTGGTCAATATCAACTAAATAATTGATATAGTAACTTAAAGTAGACGGATGCTTGACATATACATTACTGGGTGGAAAGAAACTACCCCGCCCACTATTTGGGGTACTTCCCATACAAACCTACTGCCCACTTTTGACTTTTTGGAAGAAAAACTTTTTTATTAAAGTCAATATTAGGTTGAAATGCGATATGGTGGCTTTTAGAAGACAGTCGCTTAACATACATAAACAACTGGGCGTGGCCCGCCTACTTGCCTTGAGGTAGCCCCCATATAAACCCATCGTGGTTTTTATGAAAAAAATCCTTCATTTAGATCAATATTAGCTTGCAATTTGATTTTGTGACAACCGCTTCACATACATATACAAAGGGGCGTGTCCCGCCCACTTTTTGAGGTACTCCCATATAAACCCACAGCTCCCTTTTATGCATTTGTATGGAAAACGTAAATATAACTTGAATTTCTATATGGCGGCACATCTACTACATCGCTTCATACACATCTACTAGTGAGCGCGTACCGCTCACTTTTTGGGGTAGCCCCGATTTAAACCCCAACTTTTATGTATTACAATACTATTTAAAAATTCATGTGAATGGTATTAGAGCTTCGGTTCAACCGAAGTTAACGTTTTTTTCTTGTTTTTTTCATTTTTTGGTTTGGTTTCGTGGTAAAAAAAGAAAAAAAAAAAAACAATTGCATAGTTTAAGGCGTCAAAATATTTTTAGCAATATTCGCCTTGCTGCCGTTACGAGGGTTGTCTTCTATATTGTGCGCCTAGTAATGAAAAAATAGTAATTAATATTTGAAAATTTGTTTGCTTTTAAAAACATTCTCCACGAAGCTCAATACACTTTTGCATGCGTTTGAACCAATTTTCGAAGCAATGAGAAGTGGTCGCCAATCAGAAATGGCTGCCTCCAAAACGAGCTGTTTAAAAGCTTCAACAGCTTCTTCTGGCATCGAAAAATGAAACTTTTGATGTGTGGGAACCAAAAGTAGTTATTGGATGACACATCCATTCGATGTTTTGTGTGCTCAATAACCCGCTTGTGTGAACGGATGTGTAACAGCTTGGATTATCGTGATCGTTGTTTCCCTCAGTTCTCCGAAAACTTGGCCATTCTACGTTGCACCAATGGAACAGTTACGACCTGATTAGTTGATTGCTGTTTTTTTTGTTTCGGGATATATCCATCCTTCGTTACCTGTCACGATATCATAGACATTCAAATGGATCAAAACCAACATCGTTGCATTGCTTCAAGATTTCTTTGCATTAACTGATTATCAAATTATGGCATTATAAAATTATGCGCTATCCAATAGGAACAAATCTTCTTGATTGTCAAATGTCAAATATATTGTCAGATGATGTCTGGTTTTGTCTAAGCAATTTACCCACACCATCAATGTTTTTCGGAACTACAGCTGTTAGTCGACCACATTCTCTAGATTTGTCTTTAAGCGTACGGCAACTATATATAAATTCAGTATATCATTCATCAAAAAATGTCAAATGGAAATTTCAGCTGACATCTCACGCCGTTTCGGCTTGCCAAGGCGCACAATATGTAAAGCGACCCTCGTATACACTTTACACTCAATATGAAGTATATATAAGTTCCGTCAAACAAAAACAACGCAAAGTTTGAGTGCCTGCAAAGCTTACCGTCTTTCTTCCTCCTAGCACACACCTTACATCTGTCTCGTATATTAGTTTTGAAACAAAGTTTGCAACATCTTAATAAGATATTGGTGGCTTCAGATGGTATTTATTATCAGATTAAATTCCACATAAGAAATGAACTATCTACGTCTGTCTGTCCATCAATCTATGTGATCATCTACTAATACTAAGAAGCAGACTGTCTGGGCTGGTTGAAAATTAATCGGTCTTGAAGCCAGCATTCATAATATTGTCACACGCATTGGAATTAATAAATTTTCAACCAGTTTCTTTAGTTAGTGTATTTTGCAGCTGTTCGAAGCAAACAACTTTTGCATTTTTATAAACATGAATCAAGTTGAATTTACTTTGGCAAAAAACTTATTAATAGAAGAACTGTAGCTCTACTGAGGATGATCAAAGAATACTCGTATATATCGAACTTAACAGAAGTAGTCACAGGCCATTTGTCTGTCTCAAATGACTACTGAAGAAGTTTTGACAATAGCGAAGAAGTAGAAAGCGTCCTAAAGCATCTACTATGGCAAAGCTCCGGATTCTTTAGATTCTTCGTACACCTGGGGCTTATTTACTAACAGTTTCCAATCCAAGATTTAGTTATCCTTATGCTTAACCCATTAAGGCCAAATGTATAAAAAACACCCATAAAAATGTTTTGCTTTGCCTAAAAATGCAGTAGTCAGATATCACTTTACCATTGAAGTTGTTGTTTGGAATTAAGGGAAACATTGGGCTGTATTTGACTATGTCTATGTCTAACTTTGAGTTCTGGCATTTACAGAGTTCTATCTGATGTCGTAAACTCGAGTTTTCAGGAAATTAGGATATGCGAATTCGCAAAAAGAAAAAAATGGTTGTTTTTTAAGCCCAATACTGAGATCGATGAAACTTTTTGCTACCGAAATTGTAGATTATTACTGCACGCTTGCGCATTTTGACAGTAAAATGATCACCTTTATCCATTCTGGATGCCAATTCTGATGTTGTTGCTGATGATTTACCATGGCCAGCACGAGGATTTGCCATAGACATTACAATATCATCAACGACGGCATGCCGAAACTCGTATTGACTCTGTCAACTCTCAATAGAGATTCGCTACAAAATACAAATACAGCAACTCACAGCAAACGTTACACAAAGACACTGAACGATGACAAATTCACCAACTCCAGCTGATCGATGCCTAGTTTAGCAACTCAACGCCCAACAGCTGTTTGTACTATACATATTATAATTTTGTTTCCGGCGAAAACTTGTATTCGCCACAAACGCAGCGAAAAGGCGAATATAAGATTTGAGTGCCTGTTCGAAAAACAACCTAAACTGATAAGTCAACGGTAGCCTCACAACTAACTAAAAATAAACGGCCCAATGCGTATAAAAATACACGTTGGCTATCTCAAGTGCGCAAAGGGGAAGGGGAGTACATTTTTTTTTTTTTGTCATCAATTCTAGCTTCTTAGTAAAAAAATTAACAAAATATCATGGGCGAAACTGGTAGCAGGTTCTAATGGGTTGTATTGCATCTCCAAAGTCTACCTCGCTGTCAAACCAATCTTAATGCCAAATAGATAATTAATAGCATTTTTAGACTTGTATGTGTAAGGTATTAAGATAACCATTAAGGCAAGCGCATTTTAATTAAGCCATTCACTCTCAGGCTATATCTAATAGTCGGTCAAATATAAAATAGATTCTGTTCTAGCTATATACGAGTGTGATGGTGTGTATCCTTTGGCATATTGCTGACACTTTGTGGCTTTATTTTGACTTTTATGCAGTATTTGGATGATTTTTTCCTGCTTTGGATGACCTTCATTTTCTTACTATTGGTCCTGTTGTTGTTGCTGTTGTTGTTGCCATTTTGTTCCTTTAGCAGGATTATTAATGCTTGCCTAGCTGCCTGAAATTAATCAAGTTGACCATTCAAGCCGAATACAGCAAGACAAGCCATAGCCAAGCAATAAAAACAATAATAAACATGAAAACTTAATTAGTCGTTAGTGTATCCTGTGTACAGGACTTGCAAAACAAAAAAAAAAAGTGCGGGTTTGCACAAAACGGAAGTTGTATTTGACCACGTATGAAGCAGCAGGCAAAAAAGTTGGCAAGAAATAAATATTTTAGCTACAAGACACTTTTGACGGTGATTAGTTTGATTGCTTCGTCTATGTGTCTGTGTGTGTGTGTGTGTGTGTGCGCGTATCTGAGAGTGTTTACTCATATGTTTCTATGGATTTGTGTGTTTGTGTGTGTGTGTCTGTGTATGTGTATCTGAAAGTGTGTTTGTGCTTTTTGCCATTTTATTTATGTTATGAAACGATTTTTTTTTTGCCAAACTGACATGCAAACAAATCGTTAAATGCGGCCAAGCAAGGACGAGACTGAATGATTACGCTTAACAACCTGTTGTTGTTGCCATTCTCTATAATGAAATCATATTTATAACAAATTTGTAACATTTTTTGACGCATATCAAATGGAACAACAACAATGAAAGCAACATCGATAAAAAATGCCGCCACTGAGTAAGTATGTCCTTAGACTGTCTGAATAGGCCGAGACCGACAAAAGGATATTTCAACACGCAGTCAAGTCAGTCGAGCATTTTTGCTTTTGGTTAGCCAGTCGGACATGCAGCAATGTCTTGATTGATTTGATTGATGAGGGTTGATTAGCAACAATGACGAAGACGAAGGCGCACACAAGCAGCCCGTCGCCTCATATATATATATATATATATATATATATATATATATATATATATATATATATATATATATATATATATATATATATATATATATATATATATATATGGAGGTATATAGAGTACACTCGTATAGCATAAATTCCGGAACGGGATGCATGGAAAAGTTACTTTTGATTTGTTGAAAGCCACAAGAAGCCGAAAACGACGACATGCCTCATAAGAAAGAGTACATTGTTGGTGAGCGACCATGCAGCATCGGAAGTCGCAGTGAAATTGGTAAATGAAAGCAACAGCAAAGCGTTTTATATCCAGGTGTGAGTTCAAAGGACGAATATGATGATGAATGTTGGTGCTCTGTGTCAGCAGGCGCCGCAATGCGCAATGTTTGCAATTGGAAAACTTACACATAGAGAAATCGTTCTACCATTTTTATCTTTGCTTTCTTTTCTACAATATTTTGATACCTTTGAATACAGTATTGAAATGTTTTGACGAAATAGAAGCTCAAACTGAGCACAAACTTACTTACGTTAAAAGCAGCTGAGCTGAAAAAGCGATCCGGAAGCCAAACATCAGCTGTAAAGCTTGAGTTAAGTATTTAAAAAGCGTATTTAAATCAATTTAGATTGAAGAAAACCACCTCTTTCGATTTATATTGATTTTATATGCATCAGAGCGAGATAGTTTACACCGATGGAGTCGTGTTTTTAATATTTTTTTTATATATTAAATGGGCTTGGAAAGTTTCCGTAGTGGATTTCAGCTAGATAAAGCAGAGATAAAGCAATTTAATGCTAATATGAGCGCAAGTGCTCTTAGTATACCATCTTGGTTTAGCTCTCTCTTTCTCCCTCTCCCTCTCTCTCTTTTTTTTCTCTTTCTCTTTCTCCCTCTCTCTCTCTCTCTCTCTCTCTCTCTTATACAAATCAAATAGATAAAAACTCATATTCGAAAGTAATCTCGAATTCCATATATCATAAAATTCTTATGTTGAAAAATTTAACCAATACGCATTTTTTATATCCTGTAGCTGCAGGGTATACATTTTAGCACGTAACATCCAAAGGCGGGCATGCTAGACAATATAAAGTATATACATATATTCTTTAACAGCATCAACAGTCGAGTGGATATATTATATATCTGATTGTCGGTCCGATCATCTGTTTGAGAAAAGAGTTCGGCGAGACTGTAAGATATATGTAGGTGCGTTTCAGATAGCTTATTTTAGATTAGAATGACCATTCAAGCTAAAGACAGCTTCAACACACACTTAAGTCGTTTAAGGCTCATTGTGATGCCACATCGGAACCAAAAATCAAGCAGTGCCACTCATTACAGAGATACTATAAACCAACCAGCTTAGCTTGTGATTACGAAGTTGGATGGATAACTCAAACTAGTCTTGGCTAAATCAGAAATATGTGCGAAGAAAGGTCATCACAAGGATTCTAGTCTTCTTCTAAATGCTGGGCACGGGCCCACTTTTTGGGGTAGCTCCCATACAAACCCACCGCCCACTTTTGACTTTTTGTATGAAAAACTTCTTTATTAAAGTCAATATTAGGTTGAAATGCTCTATAGTGCCTATTATAGACAGCCACCCCGATTTTTGGGGTAGCCGCCATACAAACCCACCACGCAATTTTGTGTTTTTTATGAAAAAATTCTTCATTTAAATCAATATTAGCTTGAAATATGACTTGGAGTACTTTAGAGGACAACCGCTTCATACACTTATGTAAACGGGCGTGTTCCGCCCACTTTTTGAGGTAGTCCCATATAAACCCACAGCTCCCTTTTATGCATTTGTATAGAAAACGTAAATATCAACTTGAAATTCGATCTGGTGGCATCTTACACATCCGTGTACCGCCCTCTTTTTGCGATAGTCTCTATTTAAACCCCCACTTTTATGTTTTACAAAACCATTTAAAGTTTCGTGTGAATGGTTTTAGAGCTTCGGTTCAACCGAAGTTTACGTTTTTTTTTTTTTTTTTTTGGTAAAAAATTGAAAAACACAAAAATTTTTTGCTATGAAGCGATTTTTCCTCAATTTTGCAGACTGCAAAAATGTTCTGCACACTGAATATGATATTGTGTAAAGGGTTGTCGGCTTCGTGTGCTCGTTTTTCGCCATTTTCCACCATTTTCCGTCCAATATTTTGTTCCAAGGCTTCAAAGATTCGTGGTTTGTGGACATAAATTTCGGGCTTCGCAAAAACCATACAGAGTTGAGTTGTTTTTGAGTAGTTCTATTTTTGAGAATGAGCTATCTCCACTGCAATTACTCATCATCATGGACAAGTAAATGCGAAATACTAAGTATTTTTGAATTTAGAATATTTAAGTATTCTTCTATAAAGAAATTTTCTCATTGGTTCCTTGACAAGCCATTCTAAGAGCTTCGAATTTAGTAAGTTGTAATAATTCGTTACCAAGCGTTCATTCCAAATACTCTGGGTAAGAATGGATGGGATTTTTCGCTTTTGCATTCAACCCGGATATTCGTTATAACAGCGACGTGAGCTGGAAGAGAAGTTTCAATGTGCAACTTATCGCATGGTGACTGCAGTATATCAGCTGATTTCTTTGGGGCCAGCAAGCTTACGACCACCGATTCCTCAATGGAAGATGCATTCATTGAGGCGTTGCAAACATTGCGACAAAATTATGATGCAATTCTATTCACACTCTGTGTGACGAGTATAAAGGAAAACGTGTACATATGCAATTAATACGACGCTGGTCTTTATTATATAATTATATTCTAATATAATTATAATTTATCATATATAATTATATTAGAATATAATCATAATACATATAATTCGATTAAAATAGAACATAAACATTTTTTGTAACAATTTCTCCTTTTTAGATAATTCTTTTACATTTTTTTTTTGTATATATCCTTACGTTTAGTTAGTTTAGTTATATTTTTTCCAGATTATAGTCCTGGTTCGTTGTATTAATAACTTTTCATAGCGCATTAAATAATCGAAGTGTTTCAAACCTTTTCTATATCTGCTTATTTGCGCCAGTGTTTCACTGGGTTTTAGCGGTACGCAGCAACGATTGTTCTCTTCACTGCGATAATACTCGACTACCTTTTGATTTAATTTCGTATTGTATTGTTTCTCCGACATATGCTTCGCTATGAGTAACATCAACTTATCTATTAACTTTGCTTTGTTCATGTTTTGCTCCAGTTTTTGGCGCTCGTCAAGAAGTTCCACTTTTTTCACTGTTTCGTCAATTAAATCATGGACAAATTGTGTAGATATTGAGCGTATTTGTCGCAATTCTTTCATTGATTCAGTTTCGCGTAGAACTCTTTCTTGCGGATTCTCCACAGTTGGTTGAAATGTCACAAATGCTTTCATTCTATACTCATCTATATCTTGTACAACTGGCACAATTGAGGAACGCATGCTTAATTCAGCATCGTCAATGGGTTCTTGTTCCTCATCGAGTGGTTCTGTTTCTACTGATTTGTCAGAAATGTCAGACATACTTTCTGTAGTTGACGATTCTTTTACATCGGTTAAAGGATCTACGAAGTCACCAATATCTTGTAGAGATAGCGCCTCTTCTGAATGGCCTTCTTTCACACTTGGTTTTGTAGTAGATGCGCCTAACTCGGTTTTTAGGCTTAAGTCTGACAGACTACTAAAGTTGACTAAAAATGCTTGTTTATATTTAACTGAACACATATCATCGCGTCTCCATGACATTGTTGAACTAGACTCTTCGCTGTCAATCTCTTTTGAAAGTAATTCCTCATAGCCCGATTCGAGTAGCATTGTTGATCTATGTGCTGGCATTGTGCCCAATGACATAATATTATCAATGAAACCGACTTGGGTTGCCCAATTTTTAGCATCGTCCGCGTTTTCTCCAGTATGCGTTTTTTCCGAATCGGGAATCGCCACAAAATTTTCACTTACCAAAGCTACTTCTCCTTCATTTGATTCAGATTTTAGCTCCAAAAATGGTTCATCAGGATTAATGAACACTTCTGTATGTTGCGCGGATACCTTCTTTCCGTTTGGTGCCTCACGCTTTCTGTTTGGAGCATTCATTTCGCTTTGTGCTTCCATGCTAACTCTACTTTGTACCCGTAACCCTCAATCTGTTTTATACTTGGATGACCGCTAACGTAATTAAACAAAAACGCTAGTTCTGCATGCGTGGATAATTTGTTTTCTTTTTTATTTAATATTTTATTTTGTATTAACAAGAAAATATACGTCTTAATCAGCTAAGTTCAGCAATAATAATGATTTTATTTCGAAAAATATTCAAAACGTTGCTCTAATCACAAAGTGTTTAGTTTTTACAAAAAAACTAAAGAAAAATTTATCAGATTTTTTATATCTTCTTCTAATAAAAGTGTTCCAATAACTAGAGTTCACCCAGTGCACACTGGTCCAAATGTCGAAAACTTTGTAAGAGTTACGCAAAAACAATTAATTTATTCAAATAGAGTCTTATTTGGGGCAGTTGAAAATTGTTGTGGTACAGTTGATTTTGAAGCGCTGTGAATTTACGCAGCCCTGGAAGTCAGCTGACGTTTACCGCAAACTTTGACTTTGTTCGCTTTGCAAATAAAAGCACATTTGAGCGTTTCTTTGCAAAAAAAAAATGATACAATGTACTATATTTATCAAAGTGTTATCCATCGTTAGCTACAACATTTTCCCATCTTTTTGGCAGCATATGGATTCCGCGTCGGAAGAGCGGTGCGTCTTTTGAGGCAATCCACGAATCGATCCATTTTCTGGTATCCTCGTAACAAGTAAAGCGCTGCTCAGCCAGGGCGTAGGTCATCGATCTGAACGAATGGTAGTTAAAAACGAGGCTATAAGGCGGGTGGGGTAGCACATCTCAGTTCAACGCCTCCAAAGTTTCCTTGACGGATCTTGCAACATGTGGCCGAGCGTTGCCATGTTGCAAAACCACCTTGTCGTGTCTTTTGGCATATTCCGACCGTTTTTGCTTCAATGCTCGACTCAATTGCATCACTTTTTGTTGGTAACGTTCACCAGCAATGGTTTGGTTAGGTTGCAGCAACTCATAGTACACAACCCCTTTCTGATCCCACCAAATACAGAGCATGAGCTTGGCACCATGAATATGCGGCTTGGCCGTCAATGTTGATGCATGGCCGGGTGGTTCCCATAATTTATTTCGCTTTGGGTTGTCGTAATGGATCCACTTTTCATCGCCAGTAACAATACTCTTCCGTTTATAGCGTTGAAGCAGCTGTTGAAGCAGCAAGTATAAAATCTCCTTTCGACGTCTCTTGGCTTCAATTCGTACGGCACCCAATTTTCTTGCTTTTGAATTATTCCCATGGCTTTGAGGCGTTTGCCAATTGTTGACAAATCAACTCCCAATGATTCTGACAACTCTTGAAGGTTTTGACACGGATCTTCGTCGAGTAATGCATCCAATTTTTCGTCTTCAAAATTTTTGCGTTGACCCGGCCGTTCCTTATTTTTGAGCTCAAAATCACCACTTTTAAAGCGACCAAACCTACTCCGACACGATTGTTCAGATAGAGCATGCTCGCCGTAATCTTCCACTAAGATTCGATGACCCTCGGCCGCACTTTTCTTCATATTAAAGTAATGAAGAAGAACTCCCCGCAAAAACTCTTTATCTGGCAAGAAATTCGACATGTTCGAGGCAATATTTAGTATTGTTGTTTACGTTTCAAACAAATGACACAAGCAGCCAAAGACGCTCATTGACAATAGGTGTTAGCGGCAAGGTTCATAAACTAGTGGCAGCCTCTTGTATGAAACGCTCATTATTAATTCAATGTCTCAATAGTTCTATCCATCTGTCATGCCCACTTTTAGGCGTAGCTCCAATATAAAATACTCGCCGACTTTTAGATTTTCCTACGAAATATGAAAAAAAAAAATGATTTCCAATGGTGGTTTCTTATGGCTTTCCAGTTATATATTGAAAGGTGAGTCCCAGCCAGTTTTGAAGCTAACTCCCATATGGATCTACCAAAAAGACTTTGTCTGAATAGTTTTAAAACTGCGGTTTCAGCGAAGTAAATTCTTTTTTGTTTAGTTTTGGTTTCTTCATGCTCCAATGTATGGTCAATGGTCAATGTATGGTATGTTCTTGTCTTTATGGTCATGCGGTACCAAAAAAAATGCTCTAAATTTTCCAGAACTAAGAATCAACTGACAAATTCTGTGAACCCGAAGGGGTGATGTGCAGCGCCTAATGTCAGGGGTTAACTAAAACTACAATCATTCTTTTTTTTTTTAAGTGTAGATAGAAATCGAAATCGAAATGCAAAAATGTATGCTCGATGCGGTTAATCGCTGCTGACATGTGAACATGGAGCATCCCATGATTTGCCATGCTTTGCCAACTAAATGAAGGTGTGTGTGATGTGCTCAAGGTCAATGAAGTGATCAATCTTCAATACTTACTTCATGGTCAAATGCAATGCATGCATTGTAAACGCATTGAACGATTTTTGCCTTTATGTTCTCTTTGTAAGAGTATAACAAACTGTGAAGAGATGCATTGCGCTTAAAGAATGCTAAAGTAGTAAATCAGTAGCCTTATAAGTATACATCTATGCGCCGATTAAGCTGTGTCCAATAATATATCTGACAGTCTTCAGCACCAAGATGTCATAGCCACACTCGGATGAACCATAATTGAGACTAAATCCAACTCTCGACACTGGTTTTTTATGCCATTTTGAGCCAATACTCTCCAGAAAATGGCACCAAAAAGAAGTAATTCCAGAAACTGATTGTGGTTTCTTGTAGTTTGGAATTAGTGCCAAGGAATCGTTGTGAAAATGTGCCACTTGGCATATATATAAATCGGGTGACTACCTAAAGTAGCATGTTCTTTGTACCATGCTACTTTGAAATCACCGTCATTTTCAACTGATCAAATCACGGTGACTTCAATGTAACAGTCACGATAATCACTGCTACTCAACAATGACTGACTAGCTCAGCTCTATATGCTGATGACATTAACATCATCGGCACAAACGAACGCCTGGCGTTTTCAGAGATTAAGAGACAGTGAAGTCACATGGGAACAAGACGAAATACCTAGCGTTCACTCGCAAACCATCATTCATGAGGATGGAGAAGATCAACTTCAATATTGTAAAAAATTGTTGTTACCTGAGACGAAGAATCACGCTTGCTAACCGCTATTACTTTGGAATCAGAGAGTCAATTTGAAGTTGATGGCGCCTTCTCTCGTAGTACGAAGTTACAACTCTGTAAGACATTCTGCTGTATAGCGCAGAAGCGTTGCGCTTCATTGTGAATGTTCGAGAGAAAGATTCGTGGTAGGATTTTACGACTTAATATGCTTGCCGACGAGTTTCGGATCCGTAGGAAGTATGAGCTGTATTCAGCTATATGATGAGCATTGACATAGTCCAGCGTATACAATTTTAGCGACTGCACTGTGCTGGCCATCTTAAACGGATAAACAACAGAAGGTTTACTTGTGGAACCTAAACTTAACTTTTACGGCCAATTATGTTTTGGAAGATCTCCGCAAACTAGGTATTAAAAAAATCTGACAACCGATAAACGGCTAGAGAACTCATATTTTCATGGTGGCATGTTACAATTTCAAAAATTCATTATGTTCGGTGTACCAGAGACATAGGCGCTGTTTGCTAAAGAGGAGCTTGAAATGATGATGCAAACGTGTGGTGTATTAATGAAAATTTGAACAATTCCTTAAGATTGCGCTCTTAACTCTAAAATTAGATACTTCGTCGAATGGACTAACAGTTTTTGTAGCTTTTGGTGTTGCTCTTGTGGTAGATAAAGTGTTCAAGTGTTGATGTGTACCAACGTGCAGTTTCATGTAACACCGGTAAATTTATTTTGCTTAGTATATATACTTCGTCGAATCAACGAAGCATGTGCTTTCTATAACTTTTGCATATTAAGTGACTGTTTGCAACTCTTTTTATTATTGCTTATTATTATTATTATTATTATTATTACATTTAATTACTAAATAAAAGATAGGAAAGTGCATTTTTCATTGCTTGCCGGTATTGCTGGAGATAATTGATGATCACCTTGTCACATGTTGGCACTGGTAATTGAGCTTATTAGGTGTGAGAGCTCTAATTCAGAAGAATCAACCATAGCGAACTGTTGAAGCGAGAGCAAAGCTTGAGCTATGTCCAACACTGGTATTAACTCTCCTTTTATCAGGATATTGCAATCAGTCTTTTGTCTTGACGGTTCGATCTGAGGCATGCCACGACTAAAGTATAACAAATGTAGATTATTAGTAAAAATCTTCTCCACACGCTGAAATTGTGCCGAATATCATTTATTCAGACACCACACTTACTTAGTTTGTTATGCAAGAGTAAAAAAAACAAAACACAAAAAAAAAAGAGACAAATTTAAGCGACTTTATAAACAAAGCCAAATAGTAGCTCAGCTCATGTCCTTTTTTTTTAGTGCCTTGGTGGCGATTTCTATTTACACATGTAATCTTCAATACAAGGACATAGCGAACGATGTTGGACTCATCAAGTGTACTTAGTACATATATAGGGTGTTTTTTTTTAGAGCTTGCATTTTGCGATAGAGAATAAACTGTCATAAATTTGTCAGATCTGGTAAGAAAATTAATGTTGTTTCGGTGAGTCTTTAATAAGGTAATTAGGTATTATATGTTATTTTTCCCCTTAAAAGGTGCGAAGAAAAATTTACTTCATTGCTCATTATTGAAATCTACAATACTTCCAAAATCGTGGTTCAGTTCGGTAAAGTTACCGTGCGCTAGGCCCATTTCATGCTCGACATAAACATTTGAGTGGCTAATTCGATTAACCATGCATCATTTTCAATCCACGTATACTACTTTAAATAATAGTACGCATCCGTAAAGACATCGCACAGTGGTTTGATTGCCTAAAACAGGTTGCAAAAATTAAATTTTACGTTGCTCGGTTTGGCCAAAATGATATTTTTTGTTTAGATGCAGAATTGCTTAACTTAACAAATTCTAACAAGTTTAATTTGTAGAGTTTTTCCAAGTCAAACAAAATTTGAACAAAAACAAGAAAAGATGAAATTTAAAGACAAAATTTATCTTGGGTTTTGTTGAAAACCAACTACGAGTATAACTATCTGCTGCTCTAAGACTATTTATTTTGTTAGTTCGTACTATTAAGAGCATTTAAAAAAGCCAAAACATTTCGTTATAAAGTCTTATTTTTATAAATTATTTTTGTGTGACCTACATTTTGGCTTCTTTTTCAAACTTTGAGTTGAGTTTTGAAAATACATGCCAGTGCGTTGCATCAGTTCTGATATATGGAAAACTTAGAGTACTAATATTCATAAAAAAAAAATATTAAAAATAAAAAACAAAATGTTGGCCGTTTGGAGATTTTCGAACTTGAATGCATCGACCCATGCAAGCGGCAAGTCAAGTATTTACGCTTTATGTACATTATTTCAAAATATTTTACCTTTAAAATGTAGTATATAATCTATAATCAAAAGTAATTGGTCGAGAATCTTATTCATCTACTAGCTGTACCCTGCCACGCCTCGCTGTGGCACATTTTCCACTTTCAACTCTTCGCCTAACAACCTTTAAAAAAGTATAATAGAAGCGCTGGCAATCAATTTTTAAATGAATTCGTTGAGACATAACCGTTAGCAATAGCCCGCTCGCGCGTTCTGAGCCCGCGCGACATGCAGCCTTTGTGATATTAAGTCGTTGGTGGGAGAAGTGTTTGGCACGCTGTGAAATGGATTTTTTGAAACGAAAATTATAACGAAAAAAAGACAACTATAAATGTATGCTGCAAGAGAAAGAGATAAAACGCGTTTCTATATAGTTGCCCTATCCTTTGTCTCCTCTTTGTGCTATGGTTCGTACGTCCAGACTATTCTATCGTCATATACGATCTTTTTGTGGTTGTTGTTGCTGTACTAAATCATCGTCATATACGTTCTTGGTGTTGTTGTACTTGTGGCTGCAGCTGCAGTTGCTTTAGCTGTTGTTGTTATTGTTATTGTGGTTGATGCCGGCAACGCCAAAGAAGAGTGAGCGAGAGAGATAGAGAATGCAGCTTAGTAAGTAGCAAACGCGCATGGTAGAATATACACATATAAATGCATATATATATATATATATATATATATATATATATATAGATTTTTTATATATATAGATTTATATTAATAAAAAGAAATACTGAAATTTCTAAAATAAAAGTAGCCTAAGCTACTCATTGTTACATCAGCTGTCTGCCAGTGAAAGTCCCGTCAAAATCGGTCCATCCGTTTCAGAGATTAGCCCTAACAAACAGACAGACAAAAATTTAAAAATATTATTCCTGAAAGAGTGCTCCTGTTCTCTTGACGTACATACAAAACTTTTGGGAATCTACTTTTTCTCTGCAGTTCAGAACAATTAGTAAACCCTGCATCCTTTATACAATTATTAACATAATACCTGATTAAATGATGGCATTTCCTTTGATTGGATACCTGTTTCATTGCTGAGGCAAGAAAAAGTGCTGCTGGTTTTTAGCATATTTAAAGAAAATAGTTGATCCAGTTATAAAAAAAAAATATGCAAATTCATTTTACTTTTCCAGTCTTCAAACTTTGAGTTTTACAATTATTTGATTTGACATATTTTTTGCCAATTTAAAAATAAAAACGGTCAGACAGACGGACAGGTTGATCGAGAATATATATACACTGGCAGCATATCACCACTTTTTTGGCTTTTACCTGCATTTACATAAAACTTTTTTATATTATGGCTACAAGGTTCTACTTAAAGCTCTTGTAATGCATCACACAGCTTATCAACCAAATATTAAATCTACTGCAAACTTCATATCCATATCTTTATTCGTTCGCAAGTTATGATTTTCGAAATATAAAAAGTCAGTATAAACCACTGTGCACAGTGTACAACGCACATTCTCATATCATGTCTTGAAGAAAAATTGTCGCATTCGGTGTGAAGAAAATACACACGAAAGATTCTCGAGGCACCGTTACATTTACAAAAAAATAACTGTTTGGTGTGCTTTATGAACCGTTGGAATAATTGGTTCTTACTGCTTTAAAAATGAGGCCAACGTGCCCCAATGGAATGCATGGAATGTTTTTCCAACAGGACGGTGAATCGCCTAACTGAAGCAAACATCTAGCGAACGTGTTTTTACCAGAAATGGGCCAGACCGAGTTCGTGCGATCTAAGCCCTTTGCATTATTTTCTCTGGAGTTTTGTGAAGCCATTCGCTTATGGGAACACTCTGAGCTACTTTGGCTGATTTGGAGAAGAAAATTGTGCTAACAATCGCATATATATGTAGATCTTTCTAATAAATCCAAATTTCACAATCTGAAATTATATGTACCCGTTCTCATAAATGTTTTCGTTTTCAAAAAGTATCAAATCGAACAATTTGAATTGCAATAATTTTTTTCGGTTTCCGAATGATTTGCTTTCGTTTACAAACCGAAACTTTCATTTATAAAATGTAGCCAAATGAAACAAAAAAACCTAAAATATAGTTTTTAGAATTTATTTAAAAATGAGTGATTCATTTAGGGGGGTTTTTTTTTAAATACTAGAACTGGAAGTGCGAATCTTTATTATGACCCGAAAGAACCATCGCTGACATTTAGTTAATAAAGCTTATTTCATTCAAATGTGGTCCATTCAGAAGGTCCAATTTTCATATACACTTGCCAGCATTGCTAGCGGTGTCTCGTGGTGTTACGAGAGTAATGTTGGCTTTCAAAGCTTAAATCGTAGCTGGCTTATCGACGAAGACTTTTGACTTCATATAACTACATAAATCACATTGAATAGAGCATTTTTGTAGATGTAATGGTGGTTTGAGGGTCCATTCGGGTTGCTCATTAGCCCAAATGCGGCAGTTTTGTTTACTGACGTATCCATTGAGCCAGAAATATGCCCCGACACTAAACAAAATTCTGCGCGAAAACAGCGAATCTTGACAATAGTGAGCTCGGAAGTTCGATGATGCACATCATATGTTGCTCGAAGTCTTGGAAACCACATGATAGAAATCAAATGACAAGAAGAGCTGATCAAACCGAATCCGCATAATTCTTTCGGATTCGAAAACCGCAACATGAGGAATAATTAATTCGATTCAAAGTTCTGCACCTCCGAAAAACAATCCTTAATATGAGAAGTGGTACCACAAATTTTTTTCCCTGTTTTTTTTATTTTTTATTATTTTTAATGGAAAACAACGCGACTACGTCGTCAACGCATCCGCAGTACTTGCTGTGCGAGCAAGTTTCCGGTTCCTACCTGTAAATATTTACACAGAAGTAAGCTTCGCTTCCATTAGTTGTTCTACACTCTATTTATATAGAGTTACTTTTTTTTATTTTTATATTTTTTAAGGAGGTTGGTTTGCTTACCAAGTTTCTTTTTTTTTGGCTTCGCTTTTTATTTTTTATACAAAGCTGTTTGTTCTTTAAGGCAAAATAAACAGGCAAAAAAAAAACACACACACACACACACAGACACAAAAATTATAACGCCCCAAGAAATACTTAGATACAGATACAAATATTCATACATAGGTAAGTATAAAGCGTGGAAAAGTCACTTTTTATTTCGTTTACATTTATGTACCGTGAAAAATTTGCCCAATTTTCCGTGCATTAGCAGACAAACCCAGCGGCAGCAGTATGAATGGACACATGGATGGATGGCTGGATGGCTGGATGGATGGATTGCAGGATGGCTGGATGGCTGGATTGCTGGATGAATGGATGGCTGAATAGATGTACTTATGGTATGGTATGTGTAAACTACGCAGGTATTTGTTGTCACTTTTATTTAATACGATTTATTTTTCTTGTTTTCTTAAAATATAGGTAAGAAGGCCAAGGAGTCGACAGAATAATGGCTGTGCAATGTCGGCCATAAAAATAACAACAACAACAACAACAACGACTTACTTACAACGCATTTTATGAATTTAAAACATAATTTAAGCTGTATACACACTTGAGGCTGTTTGCCATTGTGTCATGCCCAGTCTCACATACTTGCCCTTCGGTGCAGTGCACCTTTCCACCACAATCTAGACATTAACATTTTATCCTTGTTGGCTTTTCTTCGGTTTTTGTATGTTTTTCAATAAACTGTTTACAAGAAAACTTTCAAATATTTCGGTGCAATATATTTTCGAATTTTAGCTTTGTATTTAAGTTAAGGTTCTATATTCATTGCTCCATAGCAAATGAATCTAATGTGCTGAATACTCATCATATAGCATTTTTTGCTACTTATATCACAATATTTAATGAAACTGCATGCACAAATCAAATCTTCTCTGCTATGATTAAAGTTAATGTTTCGTATAATTTCAAAACTTCTTGCTCTGCTCTAGCATACACACAGACAGCTTACAACATCGCTGATAAATATGATAAATATGTGGCTTGTAGTTTATTTTTAGCTAATTGCGTTATATTCACACTAAAAAGGTGCAAAGGTTCAAAGCTCGCTCAAGCCGAAATATTTTTTTTTTTTATTTATTTTTTTTTTTTGTTGTAATTAGTAATTAGTACGGCATAATATCTAAATATTTTAAATCATTATGTTTAGCGGTCTTATTTCTAAAATGAAAAATTGTCATATAAGTAGCAAAAAAAAAATTGCTTCATACCAACGGTGGCTTATGATGAGCATGTGCGAAGTTCGAAACACGTGTCTCACCTTCTATCAAAACTAGCCAAGTAAAATCTGAAATAAAATTACTATTGCACTTTTTTGTAATTGATATGCGTGCATAGAAATTGATTTTATTATTTTTTCAATTTCCTAACTTTTCAATCGAACCTTGCACAACCGAAAATGTACAACGATTGCTGGCCAACACATTGCACAGTAGTTAGTGAGTTGAAGCAACATAAAATCGAATCTAATGCATTAATACATTAATGCCAGCTGGCGTTCCCAATGAAAATGAATTTTAAAACGCAGATCAATATTTTGATTAAATTAAAATCCATATAAAATATATCGCTTTTCGGTTTGATGGCATGAGAGCTTTATGCTACAGTGACCGAATGATGTTTCTTATATCAATTCCTGAAAAATAATTTGTTAACTTAACTATCGTACATAGTATTCCAAATTTACAGCTATAAGTTTTGATAGAATCTAAACTAGAATATCCATGGTTCGGTTCCACATTTATGTGCTATCTATATAATCGTTATCAAATGAAACATCAACAACAACAACAAAAAAAATGGTAAAATAATGTGAAAAACTATTTGTGTATTATAAGTGCTATTAATTTTCTTGTAAGTAAAAGTTTGTCATCCACAGCATTTGAAACCGTTTTGGTATACGGTACCGGTCCATATTAAAATTCTTGAAAAAAGAAGAGAATAATTACTATTGCTAACGTTCCAAACAAGAGTAAGTAAATACAAACATACTTTAATACTAGCATACTTAAATTTGTATATTCTGCACACAATATAAATGGGAATAGTGTTATAAGTTTGGCACAGTGTTCTTAACGCATTAAACAGAGCACCGGAGATGGCATAATATATTCTTGAACAGCTCGACGAAACGAATTACACTAGCTATGTCCGTCTGTCTGTGCTTTAGTTTTTAAGATAACGATCTGAAATTGGATATGGATACTTCCTACGTACGTAGAATGAACATATGTCATAACTAGCATGCCACGCCCACATTTAAAAGTAGCAAACATACAAACCCACAGCACACTTTTCGAATTTTGTATGAAATGTTTTTACATCGAACCGATTACTAAGCGGATTCATAATAAATTTGACGCCTTGCATAACTGGAACTGCCAGAGTAGCTTTTGACAATTCGAATAGTTCTGTGAAATTTGTGTAATTTTATAAACATATATCAGCCAGCATATCAGCTGTTTGCTGGTTTCCTTTGAACATTATGCATAAGTACAATAGACATAAGTAAATATTTTTCTTTATCGGTTTTTTATTTTATTTTATTTCGGTAAAATGTTCGGGTTAAAAAAAATTAAATATCGATATTGGTTCCGGTTTCGGTTCTCAGTTTGAATCGGTTAATTTCGATTAACGGTTCTGCTCCGGTTTCATACTCTATTCGAAACAAATGATTATACGAAATGAAGCTAAATAAAAACTTTTAAAACGATGAGAAGCAGTGAAAGGAAAAGAGAGAGAGAGATAGAGAGAGAGAGAGAGAGAGAGAGAGAGAGAGATAGAGAGAGAGAGAGAGAGTACATTAGACATACGAACAAATAACAGAAGCTATGTACGCAGTTATTCAATGAGTGAAAATTGCAATCATCTCTCTCCCATAAACTCATTATAGGTATTATGTTTTCTAGTACTGCATTTAAAGGTTTTATAAACCGCTCTCTGAAAATTTAAAGTGTTTCACTTAACTTTTTCGTGTATATGGGAATGAAATGGTTTGGGATGTAGTTGTGACGTTTTTGCTATTTTTGCAACCGTTTCTAGACGGTTTCTTTCGACTTTTCAAGCGAATTCCCATTATACAATATATCTCGCATAATTGTCATTTGGTCAAAAGTAATACTCATTTATTACATAAAAGTGCCAAGTGTTGTTGTGGCAGTAAAATAATTTAAAATTTCTTGTAAACGGTGCTAAAACTTCTCCATAAATAAAATTGATGTTTTTCACTTAAAGTGTTCGCAAGCAAACAATTCTGAACACAGTAGCTAAATAAGTAAACAATTCTAGAAATAGAAATAAGAATTAATCCCAAGGGGGGAACATCGCACATATTTTAAGTTAAATAAATTGGAAAAGTTTATTTTTATTTTAGATATTGCTGCCGATTTTTATGCATTTCAATTGAACAATTTAAAAGATTTGAAGATGCCTTCAAGCCGCAAAGATTTAACATGGACTTAGATCTGTGGTGGGCGCATGCTTAAGCTCCTATGGAATAATGCACAAAAACACACACACACACAGATGCACGTACTCGTACATAGAACGATGTTGTAATATCTACTTATTTCATTGTTTGTATCTGTGTGTGTGTGTGTGTGTGTGTGTGTGTGTGTGTGTGTGTGTGTATGCGAATGCATCAATTGTGCGAATGAACAATGACAAAAGCATGTAGCACAAGAATTTATACTGGCTCACGCCTAAATGTATACAAGAACCAACCATTGGCGTATCTAATATGGGGGTCAACCGCTAAAAGCTTAGTGATTCAGTTTGGCTATGGAAATTCATAATGCCTAAATTATAATTGTATATAGATATTATTCTTAAAGAACCACAGAGAATAGTGGGATGCGCACGTTTGCAGATCTCCAGAATAGTAGCGAAAGTTATTGATTGCCATTCACTTGGAAATGGTTAAAAACGTTGGTTTTAAAAACGGCGCAGGCAACTGACACACATCGGTTAGAACATGTATCCTCTATATTGCCACTTAACATCCGTTCCGAATTGAGCAAATTGTGAGAAGATAACCCCTCTTAATTTTGGGGTTGGTTTATGTTAGAAGTTTGGTGCTCGCCACCGCAAAACTTTTACCAGTGAAGACACAGAAGAAGCCTCGGAAACGGCACCGAGACAACGATCAAGAGTATAGACCGAGCATGTTTTGGAAATACCAAATCTGGAACGACATTCGAAAAACTGGTATAAACAGGCACACTGGTGTGTCTTCAAACGTGCGCCTTCCTACGTGCGTCTTCACTAAATGCTACGCTATAAAGTTCTACGGTATGTTAAGTGGAAGGTTCTTTTTTTTTTTTTTTTGAATGGAACTGTGAATTATTAAGTATTACAATATAAAATTGAACTTTTTATACCTCTAAATGAAACA
>JAWNNQ010000050.1:65000-68095 GCA_035044765.1 Leucophenga montana
TAGATAGATAGATAGATAGATAGATAGATAGATAGATAGATAGATAGATAGATAGATAGATAGATAGATAGATAGATAGATAGATAGATAGATAGATAGATAGATAGATAGATAGATAGATAGATAGATAGATAGATAGATAGATAGATAGATAGATAGATAGATAGATAGATAGATCAATCAATCAATCAATCAATCAATCAATAAATAGATCAATCAATCAATCAATCAATCAATAAATACAATCAATCAATCAATAAATAAATAAATAAATAAATAAATAAATAAATAGATAGATAGATAGATAGATAGATAGATAGATAGATAGATAGATAGATAGATAGATAGATAGATAGATAGATAGATAGATAGATAGATAGATAGATAGATAGATAGATAAATAGATAGATAGATAGATAGATAGATAGATAGATAGATAGATAGATAGATAGATAGATAGATAGATAGATAGATAGATAGATAGATAAATCAATCAATCAATAAATAAATAAATAAATAAATAAATAAATAGATAAATAAATAGATAAATAGATAGATAGATAGATAGATAAATAAATAAATAAATAGATAGATAGATAGATAGATAGATAGATAGATAGATAGATAGATAGATAGATAGATAGATAGATAGATAGATAGATAGATAGATAAATAGATAAATAGATAGATAGATAGATAGATAGATAGATAGATAAATAAATAAATAGATAAATAAATAGATAGATAGATAGATAGATAGATAGATAGATAGATAGATAGATAGATAGATAGATAGATAGATAGATAGATAGATAGATAGATAGATAGATAGATAGATAGATAGATAGATAGATAGATAGATAGATAGATAGATAGATAGATAGATAGATAGATAGATAGATAGATAGATAGATAGATAGATAGATAGATAGATAGATAGATAGATAGATAGATAGATAGATAGATAGATAGATAGATAGATAGATAAATAAATAGATA
This sequence comes from Leucophenga montana, assembly GCA_035044765.1. NCBI lineage: Eukaryota > Metazoa > Arthropoda > Insecta > Diptera > Drosophilidae > Leucophenga > Leucophenga montana. Next base: position 66,000 of record JAWNNQ010000050.1, read on the forward strand.
GATAGATAGATAGATAGATAAATAAATAGATAGATAGATAAATAGATAAATAAATAAATAAATAGATAGATAGATAGATAGATAGATAGATAGATAGATAGATAAATAGATAAATAAATAGATAGATAAATAGATAAATAAATAGATAGATAGATAGATAGATAGATAGATAGATAGATAGATAGATAGATAGATAGATAGATAAATCAATAAATAAATAAATAGATAGATAAATAAATAAATAGATAAATAGATAGATAGATAGATAGATAGATAGATAGATAGATAGATAGATAGATAGATAGATAGATAGATAAATAGATAGATAGATAGATAGATAGATAAATAAATAGATAGATAGATAGATAGATAGATAGATAGATAAATAAATAGATAAATAAATAGATAGATAGATAAATAAATAAATAAATAGATAAATCAATAAATCAATAGATAGATAGATAGATAGATAGATAGATAGAATAGATAGATCAATAGATAGATCAATCAATCAATCAATAGATAGATAGATAGATAAATAAATAGATAGATAAATAGATAGATAGATAAATAGATAGATAGATAGATAGATCAATAGATAGATAGATAGATAGATAGATAGATAGATAGATAGATAGATAGATAGATAGATAGATAGATAGATAGATAGATAGATAGATAGATAGATAGATAGATAGATAGATAGATAGATAGATAGATAGATAGATAGATAGATAGATAGATAGATAGATAGATAGATAGATAGATAGATAGATAGATAGATAGATAGATAGATAGATAGATAGATAGATAGATAGATAGATAGATAGATAGATAGATAGATAGATAGATAGATAGATAGATAGATAGATAGATAGATAGATAGATAGATAGATAGATAGATAGATAGATAGATAGATAGATAGATAGATAGATAGATAGATAGATAGATAGATAGATAGATAGATAGATAGATAGATAGATAGATAGATAGATAGATAGATAGATAGATAGATAGATAGATAGATAGATAGATAGATAGATAGATAGATAGATAGATAGATAGATAGATAGATAGATAGATAGATAGATAGATAGATAGATAGATAGATAGATAGATAGATAGATAGATAGATAGATAGATAGATAGATAGATAGATAGATAGATAGATACAATCAATCGATCAATCAATCAATCAATCAATCAATCGAATCAATCAATCAATCAATCAATCGATAATGAATAGAATAGAATGAGAATAGATAGAAATAGATCAATCGAATAGAATCGAATGATAGATAGAATCAATAGAATCGAATCAATGAATAGAATAAATGAATCAATGAAGATCGAATCGAATGAATCGAATGGAATCGAATAAATGAATCGAATCGAATGAATGAATCGAATGAATCGAATGAATGGATCAATGAATCGAATGAATGAATCAATGAATCAATGAATCGAATAGAATCGAATAGAATAGAATCGAATCGAATCGAATGAATCGAATGAATGAATCAATGAATAGAATAAATCAAATAGATGAATCGAATGGAATGGAATGAATCGAATGAATCGAATGGAATCGAATGAATAGAATGGAATCGAATAGAATGAATGAATGAATCGAATGGAATCAATGAATGGAATCAATGAATCGAATCGAATCGAATCGAATGGAATGGAATGGAATCGAATGGAATCGAATCGAATGGAATCGAATGGAATCGAATGAATGGAATCGAATGGAATCGAATCGAATGAATCGAATCGAATGGAATCGAATGGAATCGAATGGAATGGAATCGAATGGAATCGAATGAATGGAATCGAATGGAATCGAATAGAATCGAATAGAATCGAATGGAATCGAATGGAATCGAATAGAATCAATCGAATCAATGAATAGAATCGAATCGAATGGAATCGAATGGAATCGAATCGAATCGAATCGAATAGAATCGAATCAGAATAGAATCGAATAGAATCGAATAGAATCAATCGAATAGATAGATAGATAGATAGATAGATAGATCAGATAGATAGATAGATAGATAGATAGATAGATAGATCGATCGATAGATAGATAGAT